>WELB01000071.1:13852-38345 GCA_009602725.1 Spirogloea muscicola | reverse complement strand
GGGGGGGGGGCCAACGGTCGAGCAAACGTCCATAGAGAAGAGAACATGTATTGGCTTGAATTGGCCTCCCTTTCAATTCATGCGCCCCGCGCGCCTTCTCTCTCTCTTTCTCTATGGGCGAGCCTTCTTCTGACCCGGCGGCATTGAAGCAGGGCAGCGCCCCTGGCAGACCCGGCAGCCGGTCAATAGCCTGACGGGCAAGCCGCTGGAGGAGGTCCAGCCAGCGGCTGCCGAACGCCCCGTGGACGTCGATCGCCAGGGCCGCGAACTCATCACAAACCGGGTGGTCGGCGTATTTCCGCTCTTTGCCCCGGGCCGCCAGGCCTACCGCATGCCCTGCAAGCGACGCCGACCTGGTGGGATTGGCGGAGTCGAAGCAGTCCGTTGTCACCACGTCGGCGATGATGCGGGAACCGCCGCCGGGCGGGATGGCGACCAGGTCAGCGCGGCGGGTATGGGGCTGGCCGTCCGCGCCCTGCTGGATTGGCATTACTGAGGAGTTTTCCGCGCTGAAGCACACAGCGACCGAAGTGAGAGAAGGGCTCGCCCATTGAGGATAGGGGCTGGAAAAACCAGCCCAAAAAAGAATGAACAGAGTACGAGAAGGGGGCCAGAGGAAGCGCTAAGAAAACAAAGCACACAAAGAATGAAAGCAGCTACAAATCACTCAGTAACCCCTGCTAAGCAGCCGCAATTCAGAGAGGCTAGGGTCCTGAAAGTGGGTCCCCTGGCCAGAGCCAGAGGCAGCAGCAAGAGCCCTGCCGGCGCGAAGGTGCAGCGCACGGGCCATCGACCGCTGCAGCGAGACGGCCAGGCGCATGCAATACAATTGCGCCAGCGACCCTGCTGCAGGGAAGTCTACAGGCTCCCCATGGAAGCGACGGGCGATGGTGTGGCGCGCGAGCTGGGTGAGCAGCTCGAGCCACCGAGCGCCCAGCGCCCCATGGGTGTCTATGGCCAAAGGGAAGAACTTGTCGGCCGGCGGATGGTCAGCGTACTTGAAGAAAGGGCTCGCCCATTGAGGATAGGGGCTGGACAAGCCAGCCCAAAAAAGAATGAACAAAGAACGAGAAGGGGGCCAGAGGAAGCCAGAGGAAGCGCTAAGAAACCAAAGAACACAAAGAAAGAAAGCAGCTACAAATCACTCAGTAACCCCTGCTAAGCAGCCGCAACTTGAGATCCTTAGCGCGAGCGGCGCCGGCGACCGCATACCCAGCCTTGGTGGCACACTGGGCTGGGTGGGAGCGGTCGAAGGCGTCGGTGGTCACCACGTCCAGGAGAAGACGTGGCCCGCCGGCCTGTGGGGTGGCCACCAAGTCTACGCGCCGGGCGTGGAGACCGAAGTGGCCACTGGCTGCTGTGTCCTTTCAGACATTCCCATGCGGCTCTCTGTCTCCTTCCAACGCTTTTCATATCAGCAGCCGCTTTCTCTTCCAACGCTCCCTGGCTCACGCCGTGCACTTGTGGGCCGGCCGCGCTATGGCTGCTGCTTCTGGGTCTCGTCACATTGCCTCTTTCCATTCTTTTTCGGGCTGGCCTTTTCCAGCCCCTATCCCGCGTCCTCCCTCCCTCCCCGGCGGTGAAGGCGGCGTAACGTGGCCTTTGACTCCGGCATTCTGTCGAGCGCTGCCACCCTCCTCCAGCACCCCGGCTTCCTCAGTGCCGGCAGAGCCCTCGCTGCTGCCTCTGGCTCTGGCCAGGGGACCCACTTCCAGGAGCCCAGCATCTCTGATCTGCGGCTGCTTAGCAGGGGTTACTGAGTGTCTCGTAGCAGCTTTGTTTCTGTTACTTAGCGCTTCCCCTGGCCCCCTTCTCGTACTCTGTTCATTCTTTTTCGGGCTGGTTGTTCCAGCCCCTATTCTCAATGGGCGAGCACTTTCTTCCTCCAGCACCCCGGCTTCCTCACCAGGAGCGGCGGCGTGGGTATCCGCGCTCCCCATTTACGCGGCTCTCACCATGCCTGACGCAGTCTACAGGACGGCGGTGCACCGGCTTTTAGGCCTCCCCCCCCCCTGCCTCGTCGGAGTCATGCAATGCGAGTGCGGTGCCCGCCACGCCGACCCTGCGACGCTGGCGGCCCACATGCTCCGGTGTGCCCACGGCGGCGAGAGGACCGGATCCCATGACCTTCTCAGGGACAGCATGCAGGGTGTCTTCATCGAGGCGGGCTACAAGGTGGCCGTGGAGCACACTTCAATCATGCCCATCTTGCGCGACGCAGATTGTCAGATCCACACCCGGCGCGCTGACCTTCCCGCCCGGCGGCGGTCCGCGTATCATCGCCGATGTGGTGACCGCCGACTGTGTCGACTCCTTCCGCTCCTTGCCTCGGGCCGCCAAGGCGACCGCATGCCCAGCGGTCGACGCCGACTTGAAGGGGTTAGATATCCCCCCCAGGTGATGAATTCGCGGCTCTTGCCATAGACGTCCACGGGGCTTATGGCAGCGGCTGGCTGGATCTCCTCCAGCGACTTGCCCGGCAGGCCATCGAGCGGCGGCCGGGCCCGCCACGGGGGGCTGCCCGGCTTCAACGCGGCCGGCTCCCTGGCTCAGGTTCCGGATGCGGCTCTCCGTGTCCCTTCAGCCCCTTTTCTCTATGCCTGGCGCACACACGTCAACCGTGTCTGGCTGGGCCACGTCCAGCGCGGAACGCAAGAAGGAGCGGCACTACCATGATCATCCTCGAGGGGACCATCTTTACCCGTGTGCCATGGATATCTACGGAGGCTACGGCGTGAAATGGTCCTCCCTGATCCAGCATCTGACCCGGCTGGTTGATGCGCGTCGTCGAAGTCGGGGGGGCAGCTTGGGCCACTCCAGCATTCCGCAGGCCTTAGTTGCATATTATAGAATGCGGCTCTCGCTTAGTTTGCAGCGCTCGCAAGCATTGGCTCTTCATCAACGTGCAGGGCGCGCTCTAAGTCAGGCCTCCGGCTTTCGCGGCGGCGCTTCAGCTCCCCAAGTTAGCTTGTCAGATTTGTTTGTGCTCACCCGTGGGTACTAATGTCACCTTAGGTACCTTAGATTAGGTCTCCATGTTATGTAGCCTTGTTTAGTCTGCACTCGACTCTGCCTGACCAATGTATTGGCTTGAATTGGCCTCCCTTTCAATTCATGCGCCACGCTCGCCTTCTATCTATGGGCGAGCACTTTCTTCTTTCTTCAATGCTCCCTCGCTCATGCCGTCCACTCCCGCGCGGGCCGCGCTATCGCGGCCGCTTCCTGGTCTCGTCTGCCTGCATCTTCCAGCTTCGAGCTACTCTGACCTGATGTTGCTCACCCGCGGGTATTGAGCTTCCTGTGGTCTCGTCGTGTCTTGTTGTCTAGATGCCTAGCTGTGTGTTTTCCCTTCTTCTTGGCACCTGTTGTGGCTCTTTGGATTTTGTCCATTCTTTTTTGGCTGGCTTCTGCCAGCCCCTCCTTTCTATGGGCGAGCACATTCTTCTATCCTCCATGGGCGAGCCCTTCTTCTCTTTTCCAGCTGCCACTTAACAACGATTTGCTGCTGCTAACCCGGGATTACTAAGCTCCTCCCCGCTGTGGTCTCATCCATAGCTGTGTGGTTTAGGCGCCTTTCGGCTCTTTGGACCTTGGCCTCTCACAGCCACTTCTTCTCACAGCCACTGCAAGATTACGCTTCTGGCCCCTTTGTACTTTGGCCCCTTTAAATCTAGTCAAATTTTTTTCGGGCTCGCTCTCACAACCCTTGCCCCGATTGGGAGAGCCACTTCTCTCACAGCCACTGATGTCAATCTGAGAGCTGTTCCTTTCCCAGCCATCTTCTTGAATTGCGAGCTTCTTCTTGTACATTCCTTTGGGCTGATGACTCTGACTTGATGTTGCTCACTCGCGGTTACTGAGCTTCCCCTCTGCATCGTCTCGTGTTTTGTAGTGTAGTCCTTTTTCGGCACCCCTTTTTTGGGCTTTGGACGTTGTCCATTCTTTTTTGGGTTTGCCAGCCCCTCTTCTCTATGGGCGAGCACCTTCCTCTTTGGGCTGGCCTCTCACAACCATTGCCGTCAATTGGAGGAGCTCTTTTGTTTCTCTCTTCTGTTAAGCAGCCGCAGGTTTTTTGAATGCGGCTGCTGATATGAAAGAATCGGCTGTGAAATGCCAGCCAGATGCATACAGGTGTTCATGACGGAGCCAAAGGCTAGGCAGACAGGGCGCCCTCAATACCCCCGTGTCAAAAGTAGGAAGTCAGATGAGCTGAGGGGAGGAAGAGCAACCCCGCTGCGCAAGCCAGAGGCTGCTGCAAGGGCGCGACCAGCCCGGCGATGCAAGGCAGTCGCCTGGGACCGCTGTAGGGCACATAGATAAGCGCATTCGGTAGCAGGAAACAAGACCCAAAGGCACCGAGCCACCGGGAAGGGCAGCACCCTGTTCCCGGCGCCGCTGGTCAGCTTGAGAGGCCAGCAGCGAAAGTAATGAGTACCACCGACCCCCGTAACACCCATGGATGTCCATGGCCAGGGGGTAAAAGGTATTACCCGCCGGGTGGCTTGTACTTGTGCAGCTTCTTCCGTTCGGCCACCTTCACAGCATGGCCGGTCTCAGAAGTGATGGGGCCCTTCGTTCGGAAGCTGTCGGTGAGGACAACGTCCATGAGGAGTCGCTTGCCACCTCCCAGGGGGACGCCAACCAGATCGACACGCCTCGTCCGAGGGACTCCATTGCGGAGTTGGATGGGCATAACCCCAGTGCTCTCCAACGCCACTTAATATCCCGCCTCCTTGACGATGCCATACATGGCGTCACGTAGGAGGTTGTGGGAGCCCGTGCGCTCACTGCCTTTGGCACACCTGAGCATGTGGTCACCCATGAGCAATGCATCATGCTCAATAAGCCCACATTCACATTGGGTCACCCCTGCCAAGCACAGGGATGGCAAGCCAAGACGGCGGCGCATAGCATCGCAAAACAAAGCATTCTCCATCCGCAAGCCCGCATGCAAAGGCAAAGCGCGGAGCCACTCAGACGCTCCCAACGAAACAGATAGGAGCCGAGCCTGGCCTCGAGCATCTCCTTGGAGGAGACTCCGGAGATGCTCCAGTGGTTGCTCGTCTGCAGCACGGGAAAATCGCGATTGAGCCTTGACATCAGAAACGTCAGCCCAGGCAGCAAAACTAACAGGCTCATTTACCAGAGGCGGGTATGCGGCAAAGAGGTCCTGTTGGCATGCTTTGGGAGTCACTTGGAAGGGCAGACTCCCCTGAACCACGTTACTGATGTGAGGCGCCAACACACGTTGTTGCCCAAGGAGGAATCGTCCAGATATGGACGAAGCCACCTGGGCCCAGCAACCGCAGGTTGGAGAAACTAGTCTCCCGGTAGCCTGTCTGCAGCCAGAGGCTGCAGCCAAAGCACGACCAGCATGCAGATCCAGGGCGTGTGCCATTGACCGCTGCAGGAGACTGACAGGAACTGGCACCTGCTCCAGAACCCTTCGCCTCACTCCAAGGACTGTGATGAGACAGCCAGGGGACTTGCTGTGTGGTGCTGCATGCTCGGCCTCACGCAGTCGCAGGTGAAGGCTGGCAGGCCCAGATCCTTCACCGCGGCTCCGCAGGGCCTCGCTCGGCAAGCACGGCGAGCTCTAGAGGAGGCCATGCCCCGCCCGGTCGCGGGGATGAGCCTGGACCTGTACCCGAGCCCGCCACAGGCAGCCGCCACGGAGCTGCCAGCATGGGCGGCGGGGGCCATGGCCGACCACGAGGCGCGCCTGCTGGCCGCCATCCGCGCTGGCCCCCAAGCGGTGCGCCTTTGCGCCGCCCTGCCTTGTCCAGCCTTGCTCTGCCTTGCCTTGTCTAGCCTTGCCCAGCCTTGCGCTGCCATTCCTTCTGCGGTCACGACGTGGGTCGTCTGACGGCCATGCCGGTGGCCATGCAGCTCATGCAGGCGGGCGGCCCCATCGTGCTCTCGCACAGCGTGGACTTTGGCGTCAAGCGCGCTGCCGCCTTTGCCCAGGAAGGCGCCGCCCCATTCCTCCCCGGCTTCCGGGGGCCGCTGCTGCCCAGCAGTGACACCAGCTCCGCTGCGCCATCATACTTCCGGTCCTTGTCAGTGCACAACTGCAGCAGCGTGCCAGCGCTGCTGCTGGACCTGCGGCTGCTGCCGTCTCTGGGCGCCACCACGTCGATCCACGACGACCACGGCCTTGCCAGGCCAAGCGAACGAGGTGCCGGCCGAGCTGTGCTCCTGCCGCCCCGTTCAGAGTATCAAGTTATCATCGTAAGTACCACCCAGCTCGTGCTCGCGCTCTCGTCCAGGCTCTCATCCCGCAGTCTTGGCAGCGCTGGCGTGCCTGCACTGCCTTGTACTGCGGCAGGGCAGGGCGCAGTCAATTGGGGCAGGACGCCGTCAGCCAATAGTCCAGGATCGAGGGTTACAGGATGGGGGCTTCAGTAGAGCATCCGACATTCATGTCCTAAGGGGCTTGTGCATCAGCTCCATGCTCAAACTGCTGCGACTGGCAGCTGCCTTAAGTCTAAGCTTATAGATATGGGTGTGCACCACAGGAGCTGCTGTGCGCGCCCCAGGAGGCAGCCTTCCTGCAGCAGTGGCTGCTCTTGACATTCGCCCTGTGCCCGCCCCCGACAGTTGCCAGCAACTCCTCTCCACGGTCTTCCGAGGCTCTCTGCATTGTGGGGCGCAGGGTCACTGCACTTATCGCTCGCAATGCCGCGGAGGTGGACTCCTTCCTAAGGTGCAGAGATCATCATGCTGCTGTTCATCCAGCTATGCTCTCGGTGAACGGCCGCAGGTTCATCTGTTGCTTTTGCTGATGCTGCAGCCGCTACTCATTCTTCTGCGCGCAGCAAGGAAGCGAAGCCCTTTTTCCCGGCCTCCCTGAAGTACCTCTTCGACAAGCCCCCTGTCCAGTTCTCAGTGGCGCACCCTCCGGAGATGCTGCCATGGATGGCCAGCTACCATCGGCAGGTGGTTCTGCAGGCCTTTTCGAGGCCTCTTCATGCGCCATTGCAAGTCAACAGGGGCCCCAGCAACGTCACCCTTTTGCCAGCTCCCCACGGAAGCAGCCGGCAAAAGTGTGGCTGTCTCCATAAGCAACTGGATGAGGTATTTCTCAGGCTTGCTGCTTGTTGATGAAATGACCTTCTCTTGCTCCATGACGTTTTCCAAGTCAACTTGCAGAAGCTTGATGGTGACCTTGACCCCCAGCTTGTTGCGTCCCTAGCGAAGCATTGCTTTGACTACAAAGGAGCTGCCCTTTGCAGCTGTCAAATCAACTGAAGCTCGAGGAGGCTGCCATACAACTTGACATCAGGGCCTACGACATGTTCAACGTGCATCATCTCCAGCGGATGCCGCTTGCTTCAAACAAGCTCGTGTACCTGCTCCAGGCAGGGACAGCTTCCCCAAGCACCTCCTGACTTGAGGCAGGTACTGACTTTAGGAGCGACGCTGACATATCTTTTACTTCCTCTTTGGAAGGTACCTGGCCTGCTAGAAAACAGGCCAGCAGTATTGAGAGGAGATGTGGTGTACGTACGCCTTGCTCGGCTTCCCTTCATTGAACGTGGTGCTACTGTACAGGCAGTAGACCTCCGGAATACTCCACAGGTGATGCCCATATTCTTAGAAAGATTCGCAACCTGTATAGGGCAACGGTCCACATAAATAAGTCAAAGGAGGAGATGAGAAGAGTATGGCACCAAGCTGTGACTTTCAGCAAGAAGAAAATTTCTGATACCTTGGTGGCTGTCCTGACTGTGTTCAGCTGTACTTGCGCTTAACGGAGGCTTTCAACTCTTCTGTCCGTTCGCTGGAGCATGAACTAGTCCATGTCCGCTTCAGCTTTGATTGTCTTGCACTGGAGGTGAATGAATCCTTCTCCTGGGAACCCACAAATGGCCAGCACTTGTGTCAATGAAGTCAAGGTCAGATATACCACTCATTGTGAATGGGTGTTACCCTTAGTTTCTATTACCTTGCAGGTAACAATACCAACAAAGAGCTGATTTTACCGTGTCCTTGCTTGGCAGCGGATGCATGTTGCCATAAGCGCTGCCAGGTCGTGTCAGGTCACACTTCTGCCTTGCCACTGCGAGGTAGAAGAAGCCCAGGATAAACTTTGTCCGCAGACGCAAGACCTGACAGATAACAAACCCGCAGACAGAGGTGACAGCCTGAGGTGATTACCCGAGAAATTGTCACCTGCTAGGCAGACCTCCCACATTCTGCAGAGTGGAAAGCACGAAACTGAAGATGCTTTGCCTTGCCAGTGCTCATGTTCACAGTCCATCGTGTTTGCAGAAGACTCTTGAAGGCAGGGGAGCCACTGCAGCTGGTAAGACTTCTTTCCCTAAGCGTGATGCTGGGCGGTGTCTACAATCTCGAAATCGCACTCAAATGAAGACGTCTTGACTATCATTTGCCTAATTGATTGCACAGATCAGAACATGCATACAGCCTATTCCAGTTTTATGCTGGCTGTCAGATCAATGAGGTGCTGAATGAAGAGCAGATTGGCGCAGTAAGGATGCTCCTGGAGGCCTCCCACGGCTCAGGCCCATGTACCATGATTGGGCCACCTGGCACTGGCAAGACCATAACAGTAGGTCATTGACTCTTCTTTACAATCTGGTGCCTTTTGAAAGCAAATCTTGACACGGAAGGGCTTGCAATCTTTTGATTCCGTATTCATGACATCATGGCCAGTGAGGGCCCCATGGATCAACCAAAGGAAGGAGATTGATCAACTAAAGGAAGGAGACTGACTAACTATAACCTGGCAAAATCCGTCGTGAAGGTTGTAGAATGCATACTGCAGATTTTGCGTCAAGATTCTACAGCCAGAATATGTGCCTGTGCGCCCTCCAACTATGCAGCAGACATCCTTTGCAGGTCAGCATGAGTAGTCATCTAGTTCAGGTTTCAGTTGGCGCTATAACCAGCAGTAACAATTGGATCTTCTTTGGAATCAGCACCTTGTTAGTAAAGCCCCACCTGTGGTACTTCTTGTCATTTTTGTGACTGGTGTCACCTGCACAGATGGGCAGTTGCTACATTTGTTGGCATGTTTCCTCCACGAGTCTGAATGTCGAGAGGAGAGACATGCTTGCTCTGTCGGGCACCTTGTTCAAATTTATCAGGACAGAGTATAGCTTGGAATAGGAGGCTGCCACGAAAGTATGAGCATCATCTCTGGTATGCATTTACATCATATACATGTTCATGAATACAGCGAGGTCTGACATTACCTTCTTTTGCAGCGGAGTGGCGACCCAGGGTGGTATCTCTCCAGATGTTATGTGGCGCTTGGTTGATCCACGCCGACTGGCGGCCTCAGTCAAGGACGATGTCATTGGGTAGCAACCCATGATTCATTAGCTTGTCAAGGCTCTTTCACCGCTTTTGCTACTACTACAGGGTGGATCTCTCATGATGGCTGTCCTGGGAATCCTGGACAACCTGCACGTTCCATTTTGTGGATTTCTCTTTGTTCTGCATCTCTGACAGCCCAACCCAAATGAGGCGCCTCTTTCTAAGCCAGTTCATGGAAATCTGTTGCTGGGAGGAAATTTGGACAGACAGCCTATCTGAGCTATGCTTTTGCATACAGGCGATCTGGTGGGCCGAATTTCTGCTGTTACAATGAGCAACTTGGTCTCTTTGACCTCAAATCTAATCCAGAACAATTCAGGATTATCATCTGCACCTGTGCCTCTGCTGCTCTGCTCCATTCCTTGTTGCTGTGCCCATCCGGAGCTTCTTTCTCCCACATACTCATTGACGAAGCTGGTCAGGTATTTGTGCTTAGATACAGCTTGCTGTGCAGAGCAATGGGAGATTGCCTGCTGTGCTGTGCAAGACAGCCTTATGGTAGTAGCTTGCTTGTGACTACATCCAAAGAAGCGCAGCACCTTCGAGCATTACAGCTGCTTGCATGCACTCTTGTTGGTCAGCATAAGGTTCCTTCTCTGAGAATGTCTAACCGCCCGACTAGTATGCACAGGCTCTTATTCCAGAGACATTGATCCCCCTCACACTTGCCAACTGTAGGACACGCATCCTCTTGTGCGGGGATCCTTGTCAGCTCGGCCCTGTGGTGAGTGGATACTTGCCAAAGTGCAGGTCTTGCATTTCTTTATTCGGAGATTCTCATCAGCTCTGCGCTTGCAATGACATGCATGAAGTGGCGGCAGGATGATCATGAAGCAACATTGCAAGTCTTGCATGTGCCACAACAAGTGGACGTGACCCCTTCTGAGAGCTTCTGACTTGACACCTAGGATGGCATCATCATTCTTAATTCTTGCACCCTGACCTCTCCTTTGACAAGTCGCCTTTTTAGGTGCACTCTGAGGAGGCGAGAAGGGCAGGCTTTGGACTGTCCTTGCTGGAGAAGATTGTGCTTACTAAGAAGACTGCTCCTGGGAAGAATGAGGCAAAGCTCGTGAAGAACTACAGGGCCAACAGCAAGGTGCTCATTGCTGCACAGTGATGAACCATTGCAGCAACAGCAGCAAATGCCATTCACTTATGCTGGTCAAGTGCTGATGCACTGCATAACATGTTGGCAATGCAAGATGGAGTTGATCAGGTCCACAGCAGCCTTCAATCCTACACCTCAGACCGAGCAAGATGCTGGCAACAGATTGCGCTCAACCTGAGGGCCAACATCTGACGCCTGGGTTGTATCACATGGTGCAGCTATTGGAGCTGCCTTCAAGGATGTTCTATGATGACGAGCTCATTGCCTGCGCCAAGGTAGGTCTGTGACAGTTCAGCCCCAAGATCGTTGAGAACTGCGGCGGAGCACTGCAAAATGAAGCATAATGATGACTATCACACTTGTCAACCAATTTGGACCTCAAGCCCTCACCTGCATAATGCTTACAGTGGCATTTGAAGAGGCCAAAGAGTGCTCATGCTTCATTGCTGTGTTCAAGGGACCGAAGAGATTCACCCTCGTTTTGCTCAACATCGATACATTGCAGGCCTCAGCAGTTGAGCCACCTACAGGCTGGGCGGAGTTATGTGGGAGGTCATTCCCGATGCTTTTTGTCGAAGTCCAGGGCACTCAAGTGCAGGATGGCGACTCCCCATCTTACTTCAACCCTGTGGAAGCCACCCGACTCGTGGACTTGGTTGAGGGGCTGCTAGCAAGCGGAAATGCAACTATCGGCGACATAGGCGTCATGACCCCCTATCGCAAGCAGGTTGAATGCTGTAACTTGATCTGACCAGCTCCTTTGACATGCTGATTCATAGCACAGCAAGATGTTTCAGAGTCCGCTTGCTTGCCTGACGACCTCTCTGATGCAGGTCCGACGGATTCGCTTGTTGCTGAGGGAGCGACAGCTTGCAGGAGTGCGAGTTGGCACGGTTGACGATTACCAGGTCATTTGTTGCATACATTCTCTGCAATCTAAGTTGTCAAGGAACTGGATAAGCTGTTATTCTAGCTCGTCGGCACAAACCGTGACGGCTCAACAGTATGAAGGTCACATGCTGAGCCCTCAGTATAACCTTGTCACGATACAATGTCGGGAAGCTCTCCCTTGATCTACTTGTAGTGGGAGATGATTGGGCATGCCTCCCAAGGGAGCTGACAAAAGTGGCAACATGATCGCAGGGCCAAGAGGAGAGAATTATATTCATATCAACAGTCAGCACACTACCCCTTGACGATGGCGAGGACTCGCAGGCGGGCATCCTGGGCAATGCTAAGCGCTTCAACGTTGCCATCACGCGAGCTAAGGTTCAATGTCCTTGTTTATCCTTTGGCAGCACCAGATTTGCATAGGTCATCATATTTGGAGGATTGGGTGCTGACGACACCCAAGGGAGCGCCCATCAATAGCTCATCAGATTCAATTGGTCTAGCAGCTGTTACTAGCCACAGAGTGAAAGGTCAAGTGGGTTACCTGCATATTAGTCAACGACCTGGGAACACTCTCTGCTTCTTCTTAGAGGTTGTGCCAACATGTGCTTGGAAAGATGCGCCTGCAGGCCCTGCTTGTGGTGCTTGGACATCCTGTTGCATTATACCAAGACGCGAACTGGCGGGAGCTGCTGCGCTACTGCATCGCACGGGACGCATACGAGGGCACTGGCCGTCACCACCTGCATCTGTATGCCTCTGCCGACATACCAGGCAAATGCAAGACGGACAATGCAGGGTGCCGATCAGAGTCCCCCAACGCAGCGCACGTGAAGGCTACCTGGGGATCCTCCACCCTGAATGCTGGTGAAGCTGACGAGGACTGTGACGAGGAGATAGGCAGCGCGCTGGAGCGGCTGGCTGAGCTCTCGCTGCTTGGCATGGGCCACAGGGACAGCATGTTTTCTGAGGAGTCCGAGGGCTCTGCCTGGCGTGTCACCCTCTAGATTGAGAAGTGACTTGCCCTTCCTGGAAGCAGCCGCCTTGCATGCACCGAGCAAGATATGCTGTGGGGAAGCATCATGCAAGTACCGTCACCCCCAGGCGCCAGAATGTCGAGCAAGACAGCGAGGCTGCTGCAGCGCTGTGTGACGGCAAAAGGACCTTCTTTGCTGGAGGCCGTGTGGGAGCTGTGACTAAAGAATGGTCTGACACTGTCTTCTGTACATCCTTGCACCTCTACAACCTGTTGCTATCAGCTAGTCCTAGAAACCTGCCCCGTATTGCCGGGCACCTCCATAACCGCCACCGTAGCCATCGCCGCTCTTCAATGCAGCGCCACCGTAGCCGCCGCCTCCGCTGCCTTGGTTGGGGCAGTCCCTTGCCCAGTGGCCTCCTTGCCCGCACTTGAAGCAATTCTGGCCTCCACCTCCCCCGCCACTGCCACTCCCACTGCCACCGCCACCCGTTGCAGCTCCGAAGCCGCCGCCTCCATAACCTCCGCCCCCGCCTCCGAAAGCTCCGCCTCCACCACCTCCTCCGCTTCCTCCATAACCGCCGCTCCCACCTTGCGGGCAATCGCGGGCAAAGTGCCCATCTTTGCCGCACTTGAAGCAGCCGCCGCCGCTTGATCCGCCGCCTCCACTGCCGAAGGAGCTTCCATATGCACCACCCGCACCGAAACCCCCACTTCCAGCAGCGGCACCTCCATAGCCTGCCCCTCCATATGACACTCCGGCTGCATTGCCAGCTCCATAACCTCCACCAACTGCCCCCGTGATGGATGGATTTGATTGAGGCATGGGCGTGTTGATGGACTCCCCCTTCTCCAGCTTGTCGATCAACTCTAGCAGAAGCCGAGACTCAGCTGCAAAGTCGACCTTGTCTGCCTTGACCACTGTACACTTGACTCGCTGCTCGTCCTGGAAGCTCTCCTCCTTGACCTTCACCTTGAAAAGGTACTGGCTGAACTGCGGCCGTACAAATGCCTCCTCAGCCTGGGGATCGCCGTTCTGCTTCCACTCAAACAAGTCCTTGGCTTTGACGCCCATAATCTCTTCTGCTGTCTCCTGGAAGGCAGTCAGCCACTGTGCACACGTGTGGTCCTGCGCCTGAATCTGCAGGATGTATCTGTAGTCCGGTTCCTCCACCACGCCCGGAGTGCACCTGTCACACCTCCACAGGCCGTCGCCGTCCTGGTTGACCTTCTTGTTGCAGGGCCGGTCGCCTTGCATCAGGGGGCAGGCCGCGTAGCAGAAGTTGTCCTTCTTGATGAAGGCAATGGTCGCCCTGATAGCAATCCAATCCGGCTTCCCTGACCGGCCCATGTCCTCGTCCTTGATTGCGGCGAGGGTCTTGCGGACGTCTGACCTCATCCCAGCTCCCTCTCGAGAGATGCTGGTCACTGGGGCATTCCTCCCTCCCTCCGTGCTGTACCAGCTGCGCAGCTCGTGAGCCTGCTTGATGTCGGGGTTGATCATCAGCTGGCTGGAGTTGATCGTTCCAATGGACTTTCCGCTAAAGTCGCTGATACGGCCGGACTTGACAGCCAAGATTGGTGCATCGCCTGCATCACAGAGCTCCTGCAGGGATCATGCTGTATCAGAGGCAAGGCAATTACAATCAAAGCGAAAGCTGCATCCGTAACCTCTACTGCTGCAATGCATCGTTCTCTTAACTTCTGTTTGTATTCAGCCTTCAGATCTGATCCTGAAATGATTCTTTAGTGGTGAGCACTCAGACCTGGAGCTGCTGACCCTCTTTTGAGCAGAACTCTCCCCACATGGTGACCTCGCACTGCCGCTCCGACCTATCTCTGATCATGCAGGACCGTTTCTGAGTCTCGAGCCCGTTTTTCCGCAAAATCGTCTGTGTAGGGGTCACGTTGACGATCACGCCAATCGCGTCCACAATGGCGTTGTTGTCCATGCACTCCACCTCAGCTATTGTCCTGTAACAGCAAATTGCAGAAAAACATCTCAAGGGACTGAGCAGCCTGCAATTGACTAGCTCTGTGAATCTAGGGACGGTTACTAGGGACGGTTATCAGCGTTATCCTTCTTCTGCTGATGGCATTGCAGACTGCCCTGAAAGGATCACGCATGACAGCAGCAGCCTAGCTGCGGTCGCTGGTCAACTACCATTGCCTCACAAGTTTATAATCACCTGAAGTCAAAGTGCTGATTAGGGATGCTTCCGTCATCTGGACAAGCTTCAACAGTCGACTGGCCACCCAGAGTCATCTCCCACTCGTTCCTCAGATGGTTGAAGTTCTTCTGAGCGGCCTTCAAGTCCCCCTTGCCGATGAGGTAGACCCGGCCTGCCTCCACCTTCTCGAAGAACGTGTCAGCCTCCCTGTTGAAGCACGTCACCCTGATCTCGCCGCCCTCGGCGTCCAAGAGGTCAAAGGAGAAGAGCCTCCCGTCACCCTTGGCATTGTGGTACCGCTTCAGGCCGCTCTTCTGTGTGACTCTGGCCTTGATGGCCCATCTCCCTTGGTAGGGGTTCAGGGCAGCGATGGGGATGATCCTGGCTGGGGCCTCATTCCTCGATATCGGGCCTCTGCTACTGTACGACGGCGGAGGCTGGTAGCCGTTTCCCCCTCCGACGAGCTCCGGCTTTGCATAGGGGCCCACCTGCTGCTGCGGCCGCTGCTGGTTCTGCTGGAACATTCCCGCTGATCCTCCCGCACCATAGCCCTGCTCTGGACCTTGACGGAGCCCATCTCCTCGCGCAGGGTGGGCACCGTTGACATACGGGACGTGGTTGGTGGCGAGCTCCTGCAAGGGCTGTGGTGTGCTAGGCTTGCTGGGAGCTCCCGAGGCGCCTGTATCCATGCCAAGTAAGCTTGGATTGCCAATAGGCTCGGCGTGTTGCACCAAGACGTCCAGGTTGAGCACAATAATTATCCTGGCCAGCAGGTGAAGGAAATGCAGGCCCAGGGCCAGCACTGTCAGCTCGCAACTTCCACTGTCAGAGCTGAAGGGAACAGCCTCCATCTTGACCAGTATGCAAAGCAACGACGTCAGACACTGGTCATGGGAGCAGCAAGCCGCAAGCCGCAAGCCGCGATTCGTTGTCAGCGAGCTCAGACGACGCCAGAAGATAGGCAGAGACTCAGGATCAGGCTCAGGCTTGGAGTCAGTGGACTGCGGCAGCCAGGTCTCAGTGATGCAGGACGGGCAAGGCGATGGTGCGAGCACTAGAGCCATCGCCAGACGGTTGCGCGTGCAAGCGCCGAGCCTGGGAGCGCAGCCTCACTTGCGGTTCTGGACTTTGTTGCAGATGTACTCTTGGAGGCGGATGATGGAGCCCTTGGCGAGGCCGCCGCTCTTGACGGCGTCGTTGAGCTGCGTGGCGAGCATGGCCTGGTGCAGCTGCAGGCCGTCCGAGAGGATGAGGCGGAAGCGCTCCTGCGCCGTGTTGCTGGGGCTCCCAATCTGCCGCATCTCCCACACCTGCAGCACCGGGCGCAGCTCGCTCTGCCCGTCGCTCAGGCCCTTGATGGCGCCCGCCGTGAGCTGCGCCATGGCGGCGCCTCACCCGGCCCCGTCCCGCGCTCTCAAGCGGGCGAGGCGCTCGGGCGTGCCGGCGCCGGGCCCGTGCAGGGCGGCCCGGTAAAAAAAAAAAAAAAAAAAAAAAAAAAAAAAAAAAAAAAAAAAAAAAAAAAAAAAAAAAAAAAAAAAAAAAAAAAAAAAAAAAAAACCCATCTCCGCCCCGGCCGCCCGCAACCCCGGCCTAGGCCACCGAGCTCGCCGGCTATGGCTGCCGCTCCCCACCTTGGCGCCCGCCTTGGGCCTTGCCGCTCCGCCCCCCTTCCACGCTTTTCGGGCTGGCTATTCCCGCTGTCAGCCCCGGCCCCTTTGCAACAAGTGAAGCTCTTCTTCGAAGAGGGCGGCGGTGGCTGCGGAAGTCCAGCCCAAGAAGTGTAGACAAGATCCAAGGCCGAGAGGCAAAGCTTTGGAAGAGCTCACTGCTACATTGACAAGACTTGACAAGGTCTGCATGACCGAGAAGCGCTGGAAGACATGACCACGGAAGACAGCCTTCGGGGAGCTCACTGCTGAATTGACANAGAAGAAAGTGCTCGCCCATTGAGAATAGGGGCTGGAATAACCAGCCCGAAAAAGAATGAACAGAGTACGAGAAGGGGCCAGGGGAAGCGCTAAGTAACAGAAACAAAGCTGCTACGAGACACTCAGTAACCCCTGCGAAAAGCCAGCCCAAAAAGAATTCACAAAGGTTCAGAGGGGCCTAAGAGCGGTGAGCAGCTACAAAGGGGCCTGAGGATGCAAAGAAGAAGGGCTCGCCCATTGAGAATATGGGCTGGAACAGCCAGCCCAAAAAAGAATGAACAGAGTACAAGAAGAGGGGGGGGGAAGCCAGGCGAAGCCCTAAGGCGAAGCAGCAGAAATGACAAGCACACAAGAAAAAACAAAGCAGCTACTAACCACTCAGTAACCCCTGCTAAGCAGGCGCAGAAGTGGGTCCCCTGGGCAGAGCCAGAGGCAGCAGCGAGGGCTCGTCCGGCACGAAGGTGCAGCGCACGGGCCATGGACCTCTGCAGCGAGACGGCCAAGCGCATGCGATACACTTGCGCCAGCGACCCGGCTGCAGGAAAGTCTACCGGTTCACCATGGAAGCGACGGGCGATTGCGTGGCGGGCGAGCTGGTTAAGTAGCTCAAGCCACCGAGCGCCCAGTGCCCCATGGATGTCAATTGCCAACGGGAAGAACTCGTCTTCCGGCGGATGGTCGGCGTACTTGATCTCTTTTGCCCGAGAGAGTACATAGCCTCTCTGACCTGCGACTGCTTAGCAGGGGTTACTGAGTAGTTAGTAGCTGCTTTGTTTCTTCTTGTGTGCTTCTTTCTTAGTGCTTCGCCTTAGTGCTTCGCCTGGCCCCCTTCTTGGGCTTCTTGTACTCTGCTCATTCTTTTTTGGGCTGGCTGTTCCAGCCCCTATCCTCAATGGGCGAGCTCTTTCGTCTTGCTCCTGCCTCTGGCTCTGGCCAGGGGACCCACTTTCAGGACCCTAGCCTCTGATTTGCGGCTGCTTAGCAGGGGTTTCTGAGTGATTTGCAGCTGCTTTCTTTCTTTGTGTGCTTTGTTTCTTAGCGCTTCCTCTGGCCCCCCTTCTCGTACTTTGTTCATTCTTTTTTGGGCTGGCTTTTCCAGCCCCTCTTTCTCTATGGGCGAGCCTTCTTCTATCCTCAATGGGCGAGCCCTTCTCTTTGCAGCGCGCTCTGGCCGCGGCCTCCGGGTCTCGGCGGAGCGCCTCCTTCCCTGCCTCGAGCTACTCGGACCTGATGTTGCTCACTCGCGGGTACTGAGCTTCCCTAGTATGTTGTCGTGATTGGTAGAGTAGAGGAGTCCTTCCTCGGCATCTTATTCTTCGGCTTTGGACATTGTCCATTCTTTTTGGGCTGGCTTTGCCAGCCCCTCTTTCTCTATGGGCGAGCCTTCTTCTCTTTGCAGCGTGCTCAGGCTAATGCCTTGCACCAGAAAGAAAGAAGTGGCACTCCAAATGGGGGCAAGGGCCGTGATAAGCTGGTCGAGCTCTAGTTGGTGGTAGAAGGGCTTCGTATCTGACATCTAGTATTTAGGCATCGATTAGCGACCTTTATGTTTTGACCCGTGGTTACTGAGCGGGTCAATCTGCTGTAGGTTATGTAGGTCTTCAGATGTGCTTGCCTTTGTACTTGGCCATTTGGCCTTCGTTTGTTTCAAATACACGGAATTGCTGCCTGCCAGGCCCGCTCTCCTCCATGAAGACATGAGAGAAGAAGCTGTGTGTGGAAAGCTAGCCCGACAAGAATTGACAAAGGCTCGAAGGGGCCACAATGCCCATATCCTTAATGGGTGAGCCCTTTCTTCTAATGACGGAGGGGCCTGAAAATGCTATGGCAGAAATGGCTCGCCCATAGAGAAGAAGAGAAGAGGGGCTGGCAAAGGCCAGCCTTTTGAAGTGGCTCTCCCAATAGGGGCAAAGAGAAGTGCTCGCCCACAGAGAAGAGGGCTGGCAAAGCCAGCCCAAAAAGAATGGACAATGGCAAAGTGCTGTGAGAAGCTAGCCCGAAAAGGATGACAAGGTTCGAAGGGGCTAAACCACGAAGGGGCCAGAAGCGCTATCTCAAGATTGATACTAAGCGCTACGACGTCAGAAAGGAGACTCTCAGAAACCTCTAGTCAGCAAGTGCAGGTCAGAAAGAATGGACAACAACCCAAAGAGCCAATGGGTTCAAGAATCAGGGTTTTCTGGTCTAGGGGTTCAGGGGCTTTCTCATCTGCACTTGCAGACTCGCGGTTATTGAGCGCCTCTTGCTGACGTCTTGGAACTAGTATCTCTCCTTCCCGGCCCTTTTAGACCTTGTACACTCCTTTGAGCTGTCCTCTCACAGCCATGGCCTCCTTTTCCAAGTGCTCCCACCCATGGAGCCACAGCTCCCCATGCCCAACTTCCTCCACCTCAATGGTCTTGCCCTTTTGCAGCCACCAAACAGTCACTCCTCTTCTTTAACTCAGGAGCTCGTGAGACTGAGCTCTAAAGTCCATGAACGCAGCTCAGTGAGATCCATGACCTGTAAATTTGGTATTGCTATTGCCAGGGTTAACGATCATCACTCAATCTCTCCCCTGTGCCACAAATTCTCAACAACGGTCACGCTTCAAGCGACGGAGCTTCCCAGCTTTATCTAGCACCGAGGCAGACGTTCACACTCAAGCTCAGGCTTGCAGAGGGGCGAACACCGAACAAGAATCTATTGATGGGTTGTGATCTCGAATGAGCATGTTCTTGATTTTATATCGATAATAAATCTATATCTCTGTTCACGGATCGGCACAGCATAAGCTGATGGCTTGTAAGAGATCAATCATGGTCTTGACAAGCATCTACAAGAGGAGACCCAACATAAGACCATGGGAGATGAGCTGCAAATATTCACAAAAGTACACCTCAACCCCGACCATCAATGGTCACAAAGCAGACAAAGGGCGACCATCCTCCACAAGCTTCACAGACCTTCCTGTGTTGCTCGCCCCACTCTCTGCAACGCCAGCTGCAACTTTCACCTCACCAGCCGAGCTGGCTCCAGAGCTGGTCCCATTGCTGGAGGCGCTGCCCACACAATTCTCCTCCAGCCACGCATCCATTTCAGCCAGGGTGTGCATCACGCTCTCCCGGCCGCGGTAGCCGTGGCTCTCGTGCGGCAGCAGCACCAGGCGGCACGGGGCTCCGTGACCCTTCAGCGCGGCAAAGAATCGCTCCGACTGCACAGGTTTGTGATGGTCTACTTAAGGCATCAATAATGAGTAATCATCATCAATGATCATCAATCATGAGTAAAGAGAATTCTTTCCACACACACACTAGTAGCTTGCAGAGGATCTTTGTGCAAACAGCAGGTGACACTGGCCACTGATCATCAGCAACACCTGCATGGGGAAGGTCCCAGTGTTGTTGTCGTCCTCGCCGTGGATCAGAAGCAGCGGCTTCTTGATCTTGTTTGCAAGCATAAATGGGCTCATCTGGACATAGACCTCAGGCGCCTCCCACAATGTACGCTCTTCTGACTGCACAATCCAAGACACGTAAGCAGCACAGAACAGTAACATGGCCGCTCCTTGCAACCAGCTGCTATCAATGGCTGTAGGTGCATATTAAGATGGGCCAGGCAGAGCATATACAATGAGTACCGGAAGCAGGCGTGTGGCCCTTGGTGCCAAACGTCCCTAGACATCATGCACTGATTAAGCAGGAACATGGCTCACCTGGAAACCAAAGGGCGTGAGAGTCCTGTTGTATGCCCCGCTGCGGGCAATGCCACAGGCGAAAAGCTCAGGAGCATGAGCAAGCAGATTGGCAGCCATGAATGCTCCGTAGGAGTGACCACCGACGGCAATTTTCCCTGGGTCAGCAACCTGGCCAATGACCAAGCGCAGTCGCCATCAAGGCAGCTAGTCAGACTACCTCAAGATGGAGCAAAGGTCAGCAGAAATTAAGCACTCCTCTGACAGAGCTTTGTTTTCATGTGTGATACTCCAGAGCTATGGTTGTCAGAGCTGAAGTAATCACTGTAAGCTTGGGTTACAGAGGTGTTCACCCCTCTCCTAACAACTTCCTTGACGGCAGCCTGGGCGCTGGCCACGAGCTGATCAACGTAACTACATGTACAACCGTGCACGCAGGCACCAGGTCAGACTCGGAGCTCAGCTCACAACCCTTCACAGAGCTAGGCTTCCCAAGTGCATGAGCTAGTGCATCTATCTCGCAATCAGCTTCTGCAGAGTCAGAGCATGACAGATTGTCCACCTGTCATTGGCTTCAACATCTCCTTCCCCCACAATGGGAAATGTTGGCCCATCCAAGATTGTATACCTGACATTTGTACAGCAAGGACCTAAATCAATAACAATAACCTGTTACAAGGAGTTGAGTGGCAAGAGTCCTTTCATGCCCATAATGTGAAATATTGCACAAAAGAGCTTCGCCCAGCGATCATGAGACAAATGTTGCAGCATTGGACAGGACTTACCCTTTTGCCAGCCACAGCAAGGCTGATGTTGATCCGATTCCAGCAAAGGAGTACTGACTTCCCCGAACCTGCCCAGCTGCGTCCTTGCTCTTGAATTCTCGGGGGTAAGCCCACATGAGCATTGGGCGAGGCCCATCTACTGCTGGGTTGTAGCCTGGTGGTAAGTAGAGTGTGGCCGTCAGCTGCACGCCATCCTCCCTCTGATAGCAGATGATCTCCTTGGACAGGCCCTGCAGAATGCCGCGCATTACTTTGCCGGTGCTGGACCATGGAGCTACAACCACAACAAGGGAGTCAGCACGAGGGCTGGTGCAGTCGAGAAGCCAAACCTTGAGCTGCGGGTATGGGTGGGGGAAGAATGTGATCTGCTTCATGGTCTGGTCCGACCAGCGACGCAGGAAGTACTGGGGTGGCTCCATCTGAGACTCCCTCGAGATGAGGACGCGGAGCTGGTCAAAGGTCAGGTCCCCTTGCCTCCAGTCGGACATCAGCGTCACCACTGATTCATACCATTCCTCCTTGGGGCTCTGCCAGATCCTCTCGGTCTCCCCAGTCTCTCTGGGGTATCAGACAGACGTAGTTTGAGATGACAGTGAAGAGAGTTGTAATATATTATAAGGCAGCAGGTTGGGATAGAGATACAGGGTTCAAAGCTCGTGTTAGACCGACATGACTAGGACTGCTAGGATGTGGAAGATTTGAAGCTGAGATTCAAGAGATATAGCACCAACACTGGAGCTTGGCCCATGACCTTGACACTGAAACTCAAAGGGGGTATTAAGAATAGTGGCCGCACATGTCAAGCAGGTCCAAGAACGGGAAGTTGCCCTCCGGGGTGGCTCCATCACCGTCCAGAATAAGCTTGCGCTTTCCGTCTGCTGTTGCAATTCTGGCCAGCACATAGCTCCCCCACTCGGTCCTCCGCAGCATGGGGCTGCCGGGGTCCGAGTAGGAGTCCTCGTAGGAGCGGTCAAAGAGTACCGTTGGGGAAACGCTGTGATCGGGTGCAATCCGCCACGTCACTGTACGCCTGGTCTTGAACCAGCTCTCGTACACCAGAGCGAGGCCCTCGTCACCCCAGGTAATACCTCTGCAGCAAAGGATGAGAAAGGGCACATTGCTGACTATATGGTTCAACTCATCAGTTCCGTACAGGTTGTGAGCGGATGTGCTCGTGCCCAAGTCAGAGACTTCTGTACCCACCCGTAACGTAAGTCCAGCTGATGAACAACGTCAGGGGCCTCTCCCGGCGCAGGCTCCGCTGGATGTGTATAGACGATGTCACGAGGAGACACTTCCACTTTTGCATCACCACCATCCTGCGTCTCTACCCTGTTTACAAAGTGGTCAATTTTGTCAATCGGCAGTGAGAACAAGTGCCACACTGCCCATATGAAGCATAGGCTACTTGTAAGAGCACCATAAGCCTGATTTGCATCTAAGCATATGACATATCCTCACCAGCAGAGCTGCGCTGGCTGGTCAGCGCGCCAGTTTATTGAGCGGCGGCCCTGGCGGACGCTGTTGAACGTGATGGGTATGTCCTCAGCGAGGGGGAGATATGCAACTTCCTGAACAACCTCCGCATCGCGATTCCACACCTCCACCCTCTTCGGGAACCTCCCGCAGGGCACCAGGAGGGAGAACGGCCGCTCGATGCTTGTAATCTGGCCAATAAGCGGCATCAAATAAGGCATGGAGGAAAGAACATAAGGTATTGCTTGAGAGCTCAATGGAGAAGCCAGCAACTTTCCGGTTCCAGTCTTCTTTCTCAATGCCTGACTCTCAATACTCCACATCTGAATGTTGTGCATTGCTGACCACAGGCTGACGCTCGGCCCAAGGTCATATAGTTACCAGGATGTACTTCTCGTCAGGGGAGGGGTCGATAGACGTGTAGAGCTTTGGCTCGCCAAATAGGGAGACGCGCCCGCTGAGATCCACCTTCACGAGTTGCGCAGTCCCATAGTACTCAAATAGCTTCTCATCATGCTTGTCCTTGAGCAGGTCCTGGTACGTCCTCGCCTGCGACACCTTCCCGACCTCACTCATCTGAATCGTGGGGCCGTATGGCGTGAGCGACTTCTTTGGCGGAGGGCCCCTCTGGTGAGGTATGGTGGAGACGATGAGCGACTCGTCGTCGAGCCACGAGTAGCTGCCATGCGGCACAACATGCTGCCACTTCAGTCCCACTGCCGGCTCAGCAGCAACATGGCACTCTGAGCAAGCCCTTGTAGCTGTGATCAAGCTTCAGATGTCAGGCAAGCATAGTTCTTGTACAAGTGTTCCCAAGTCTTCTGCAGTGGATGTGTGTCCCACTTCTCAAGCATGTACACAATTTCCTGGGGTACTCACGAGTCAAACATGGTGTTGAGGGCGTAGTCAGGAGGCCCCATCAGCTGGCGCGCCTGGCCGTCGGCAACATCGACCACCCAGAGCCCCAGCAGGTCTCTGGCGCTGCCCTCCTGCACAACGAGCAAGAAGCAAAGCCTGGTCCACTCTGAGTTGCTCTTCGAGGGCCTTGCTTTCAAGCTGGACGTGTGGCGTACTGAAGATAACGCAGGTTTTTGAACTCTGCTGGAGCTTTCAGTGGTGAGTTAGATAAGAGCAAAGCAAACCTCCTCTGTTGTCCGGAGGGTGAAACCAATGTGCTTTGCGCTGGGAGACCTGGCCAAACACACAAGACGAGGATGGTGAATTCCAACGAATGCAAGCATTGCCAGCAGCCGACGGCGAGGCTATACCAGGCTAAGCTGCAAGTGTACTTGACCGAACGCTTGGTAATATTCCCCAAGCAATTGCGGCCGTGGCAGTCCAAGGGATTGAGGAAGACATGCGATGTCAGGCGGAGCGATGGAAAGCCACAGGCAGCGCACGGACCAGCTGACGAAATTGATCTTGGCGCCCTCTGGGAGGCCGGTGATGGCCCGCTCGGGCCCCAGCGTGCCGTCCTCGGCCAGCTTCGCGACCTTCATCCCCGTGTAGAACGACCTGTACGCGGAGAGCAGCTCGAATGAGAGGCCTTGCCCGTGCAGCTGTGCAGCATGCCTGAGACCACTACTGCGATCAAAGGACTGGCCCCATTGGGGTGCCGCAGGTGGCAGTCTAGACCGAGTGCTTGCAGCTGAAGCCACAAGCCCAACATCACAGCTCAACCAAGTCGAGAGCCTGCGGTGGCCAGCTAACGGCACACGAGTGCAGACCACGGTGCACGTGGTTGCCGCCATCTCAGCCAGCCGCAACCAGTAAAACGGCATTCGTCGCGACTCGAGCAGAGGGCAGCTCATCGGCTGCGGTGGCTGTGGAGGCGCAGCAGCGGCGCTCACATGCGGCTGCGGGTGTTGCACTCGGGGTCGAGGCGGATGCCGGCGAGCTTGAGCTCGGGCCGCGCGAGCTCCGCCACGGGCTGCAGCGCAGGCCGCTCCAGGAACAGGATCTCGGTGCGCAGCGGCGAGAAGGACAGTGCCGGCGTCGGCGGCGCGTCCACGATCGCCGCGATCTCCGGCGGCGGCTGCCGGTAGCCGCCGCCGCTGGCGTCCTCTGCCGCCGCGGCGCCGCCATGGGCCCCGTTGGAGGAGGCTGCGGCCGCCGCCGCCGACACCGGCTCTGCGCT
>WELB01000070.1:639390-664569 GCA_009602725.1 Spirogloea muscicola | reverse complement strand
CCCCTCTCCTCCCTGCTCTCTCCATTCTCTTCCGGCTTGGCTGCGCAGATGTGCATCCTGATGCTGTTCAACAGTGCTGACCGGCTGACGTACCGGGAGATAGAGTCAGCCACCGACATCCCTGCCGCTGACCTCAAGCGCAACCTGCAGTCATTGGCATGCGTCAAGGGCAAAAACGTGCTTCGCAAGGAGCCCATGAGCAAGGATATTATTGAGGATGACGAGTTCGTCTTCAACGACAAATTTACAAGCAAATTTTACAAGGTTCTTTGCCCCCACATGCTCTTGAACTGTCTGGCGTGCCTTATATCTACTAGCATCAACTGCAAGTTGAAAGCAGGGACGCGTGTTCATCTACTGTCTTGGGAAACTTATGTCGCAGGTGAAAATAGGAACGGTGGCGGCCCAGAAGGAGACGGAGCCAGAGAAGCAGGAGACACGGCAGAAGGTCGAGGAGGACCGCAAGCCACAGATTGAGGCTGCAATTGTGCGGATAATGAAGTCACGGCGCGTCCTGGACCATAACAATATCATCTCTGAGGTCACGAAGCAGCTCCAGGTGCAGCACAGAGAAGGCCCGGGCAGTGCAGCGCTGCATACAATGTGTTGCAAGTACTGGTCATCTGCTTCTGAGTTTGGCGGAGTCCAGTCGCGTCTCAATATTACCTCATGTCTCACTATGGTGCATTTTGCCGCCAGGCAAGATCTGTGTCCAGAGAAGGCCTGTGTTGTGGTTGCTGGTATCCCAAGGTGCTAAAAGAGCTCCACTCTGCACCTTGTTTTGCTTCGTTGCAGGCTCGCTTCATGCCAAACCCGGCTGTCATCAAGAAGCGGATAGAGAGCCTGATCGAGCGGGAGTTCCTGGAGCGCGATCGGAGTGACCGCAAACTCTACCGCTACCTCGCTTAAGAACCTCCCTTATCTGCTGTCCCTTGATAGGTCCTCCTGCCAGTATGGTAAATACAGCCTGCACACAGTGTAGCCTCCCTGCTGCGCCCCAATGCAAGCTGCGAAGTTGCTGTTTTACACAGTAGCTTCGTATCGCACGCTCCCGAGCATCAGCCTCCAATGGCTGCTCTGTGAATCGTTCATGCGGAGGGGAGGGGTTAGGCTTGGGCGCTCTGCAGCCGTCTGCCACGGCCCGCCACCTGGTTCTCATGCAGCACAGTCATCCAAAGAGAGTAGGCCTACGAACAGCAAGGCCTTGCAGGTTGCGATCGTAGTTGCACTTGGGAAAGCATTGGTGCATTTGATTGCTATGATGACACTGAGCAGTGCCTTAGGATCATGCAATCTGCACGGACGGATGCCTGTTGCAACGTGCTAATGGCATCTTCGGTATGCATTTACAAGCCACGCCATTGTTAAATCGTTCAGATTGACCAGCTGACTGGGGCTCGAGATAGATTGGATATCATGCCAGGGACCCTGTGCAGAATTGGTCAATGGGAAGGTCCTATCCAAGATCTGTGAGTGATAGCCGCTATGTCAGACAGGATCTCGCAGCAGAAGACTTGCCTTGCTGCACAGATGATCAGTTCACATGGGGGCAAAAGACTAGGAAATCTTGGAGATGATGGCGTCCGTCATCTCCTGCGTCGTTGAGCTGCCGCCCAGGTCCTTGGTCCTATACACGCCCTCCTCCATGACAGCCATCACGGCCTTCTCTAGGCGGTCAGCAAAGCTTGGGAACTGCAAATGCCGCAGCATCATGGCAGAAGAGAGCAGGAGCGCAACAGGGTTGGCACTCTTCTGCTCCACCAGCTTCTGGTTGCCGACATTGCCTGCTGACGCGCCCTGCTCGAATACTGCATAATCCATGCCCACATTACCTGCATTCATTGAGAGCCAGCAACAAAATGTCAATGAATTCTCCTTCACATGTTTGAGTTCACGAACTTCTTGATGCGCGGTGCCTAAGAGCTCCACTTGGTCAGACTTGGAGGATGCATTCTGAATGGTCTACGCGACTTGTCAATGCAGATGACAGTCTGTCTGTTTGCCCTTTTTGCATGTGTTCATAGGTGGACTGAAGTACTTACCACCAGGCATGATCCCGGTGCCTCCGGCTATGCCAGCCGCCACATTTGCGACTAGGTTGCCGTACAAGTTGGGCGTTACCTGAAAAAGGCAAAGGAGCTAAGGCTTGTCAGTCTATTCAGGCCAGTCCTAAAGCTACACAGAGGCGGTATGCAGAGCAGGAATAATCATGACAATTCTCATACATAACATCTGAAACTTACTAAGTTTGATGTCATGGAGCGCGTCTTCGCTTAAGCATTGGCATCTCATTCATGACTGCATTGCTGCCAACATGCTGCAAGAGTTGACCTAAGCATTGCCCAAGATAGCTGAGAAGGTCCTATTGACTATTACTGTTCTTTCAACTGCATGACTGCTCGGGGAGGAAAGGGTACCAGCTAACCTCACCATGACATCAAATTGCTCAGGTCTGGAGACAAGCTGCATGCAGCAGTTGTCCACAATAACTTCATTGTATTTTATGCTTGGGTAGTTTTTGGCCACCTCTCGACACGACTCCAGGAAGAGCCCATCAGCGAGCTTCATGATGTTGGCCTTATGGACAGCCGTCACAGCCTTCCGATTATTGAGGTACGCATACTCAAACGCGTACTTTGCAATCCTCTCAGAGCAGAACTTGGTAATGACCTGCACAGACAAACAGCTCATCTCACATCTGGAGACAGTCCTGCTGATGACCTGCTCGCACTTGACGCACAGACAGGATGTCACAAGCACCGCTGCAAATTGAGACTTGAGGCAGGCTGCAATGGGTTCATGGGCTCATGGGCAATGGACTCAATGGGCTCATGAAAGGCCTGTGTGGAAGGCATCTTGTGCGGGTGGCTGTTGAAGCAGCAGACCAAATGCCTTCTCCGAAAGAAGCTTCATGCCATCTGCTGTTGCTATATGGCATTGCCCAACTATCATCTGCATGCTAGAACCAGGTGGTAGAAGGGAGGCCAAGGGTTTACAGTCAACGCTGTTGCGCTGGGTACCTTGAGGCTTTCCACCACCCCAGGCACCACCTCGTGCTCCAATCCTGCATACTCGCCTTCTGTGTTCTCACGGATGACCACAATATCTACACCCTCGTGCCGCGTCTTCAGGCCTGGCAGGTTCACGCAATGCGCCAGGCTCGCAAAAAGGTCAAGGTCTTTTCGCAGTTGCACATTTAGGGAGCTGACTCCACCTCCCACGGGCGTCGCTAAGCCTCCCTGCAACCAGAACGAAGAACAGTCTTAGCTACTTAGACATGTTCTCCTTAGGGAGTACCAAGGAACCAGACGAAATGCGCCTTGACTGCTCCATCGTCCAGACCAGACAAGCTCCCCCGTCCAGAAAAGGAGCTTCTGCCCGTTAAGCTGCATGGCAGCTTGTACCTGACCACACATAATGCCTCTACTGCAAGGTGACGAGATACTAAGAAAGGCCAAACCTGACAAGAGCACATGTTGGCACAGATTGCAGGATGCTGCTGTTGTGCTGTCCTACGAGCTCGGCAGGCCATTTTGATAATGGGATTCAGTTTTGACTGTTACTACCTATTTTCCCTTCCACCCTTACACCCTTCCAGACGTCTGAGTTCTGTCATAAATCTGTCGCAAGCTGTTGCCGACAAGGACAGACTGCTCCGTCAGCACCACAGTCCAGGCACCGACTGATCATCCAAGCTTCTGGGGCTGACCTTGAGAGCAACTTTGTTCGTGTGTATGGACTGAAGGACCTCCTGAGGAACGTTGGACATCCTCCCACTGATCTCGAACGACTCGAAGTAGACCGGCGCGTGCATTGCGCTGAAGACCTGCAGGTACCACCGCTGCCGCCACTTTGGGCTTCCGCACCGGCCAACATCTAGCTTACTAAAGTGAGCCTGCACTCACCTCAGGAGCACCAGCTCCTACATGCCGATGCGTCAAGCCTGACAATCGTCAACGATCGCGGTGAGGGAATCGTATGAACCTCAACGACCGAGGCGGTGACGAGCGGCCCAATGCCGTCGCCAGGGAGCAGCGTCACGGCCCGCGGGGCCCCGTCGCCGGGCCTGGCGCCACGGCGAAGCCGGGTTCAGCTCGCGGAGAGCAGAGAGAAGCGGCGCGCGGAGCGCAAGCTGGCCGTGGCGCGCAGGTGGGGCCCAGCCGGAGCAGACCTGGGCATGTAGCTGACGGATCTGACCGCCGCGGCGAGGGCCGGCGGCGGCAGCACGCTCCCCAGGTGCGCCCGCGCCCGCCGCGCCGCCGCCCTGGCCAGCGACAGCGCCATGGCCGGCCCCAAGGAGCTCCAACGGGAAAGCCGGGGGGGCCACGAGGCGGCAGCTCAGGCCAGCTGCGCTGTGGGAGCTCCGGCAGAGGACAGCCGCCCTAGTCGCCGCCCCGGGCGCCGGCGGCGAGGGCGGAGCGCCCCGCTGCCCGCGGCGGCCAGGCTNGCGGCGGCCTGGCCTGAGCGAGCTGAGGGCAATGATCAATGATAGTTTCCGGAGTGAGGGGAGGGGGGCCCTTGGCTGCCCTGATTGCCGGGGGCCTCCCCCCCTCCCCGCCGCCCGCCCTCCCTCTCCCCGGCCCTCCCCATAAGCCATACCGGGCCCCTGCCCCACGCCTCCGCCCCCCCTCCCCAGGAGGCCTCACGTGGCCTGTGCGATCCTCCGCTTTCCTGCCTGCTCGTCTGCCACTTTCCGGTCTGGCCTTCCACAGCCTCTCCCGCCTTCGGAAGGAGAGGGCGGAAGAAGATGACATCTTCTCTTGCCAGGCCCTGCCTGACGAGCAGGGCCTTCCAGACCTTGCACAATCTTGTGGGCTCGCCACTCACAGCCATTGCCTCATATTGGAGGAGCTGTTTCTTTGAGCTGCCGCTTTGTAGGTAGCCTGTTGGAACTGTATGAGCAGACTTGCGGATACTAAAGTCGGCTACAGCCGGCTATCGCACTGTTACCTTAGCCTCCCTTGACATGGGGCTTTGCTTTGTGTAGCCCCTTTCTCTGCACTAGCTTTTGCCAACAAAGCATATTGGCCAGCATATGTCTCTCTTTCAATTTTGTGCATTGTACGTCATCTCTCTCGTCTCGTTGTTCCCGGTTGGCTTAGTCCCACTTGCCAACGTCTCCCTTTGCTAGGGTGAGTTTCTCTCTCTTTCTCTGTCGACCTCTCTCCGGTGTGGCGACCTCACAACAACAGAAAGTTGCGATCTGCACACCTGGACACCACTCTCTCACACACTGGCCACTCACAGCAAGTGGTCACTGCCAGGGCGGGGGGGTTGGCGGGGCAAGGGGCTTTGCGAGAGCAGAACTTGAGAGCTCTGCTGGATTGGGCCATTGCAGGGTTCACAAATAAGACGACATCAATGGCTTGATCTAGATCTGGTACTTCTGTGATCTGCTATCAACTGCTCCTTCTCACATCTGAAGGGAACAAGCAGCAACACCTGCTTCGCCTTCTTGACTGCAACGGAGCAGTGAGGGCACCTCTACATAAAATTTGTGGCAAGCACTGAGACCTGTGCACGCCCAAATGCCAAACCTGCTCTAAAGCGCGAAGGCACTTCCGCTACATTGCAAGCAATACTTGCACAAAGAGCAGCTAGTACATGCAATACAGCACCCAATCCCATGACAACCCATGACAATCACGTCAGCGAGCTGATAGTATTAGCATACTAATGTGAACGCTAAGTACTACAATCATCAATCTAGTCATCAGCTATACCAAACCTTCAAAGTCTGTCAAGGATGTGAGCTCCCCCCAGCAAAATTACTGCGCCGCTGCTGGGCATCAGCAGTTATTACAGGAAGCCAGAGGTCGGAGCTGTCTTTTAGGATGTCAGTGACCAGAGCATCAGATGTAACGGTGCTGATTTTCCTATCTAGAGACACTAATCGCTGCTCCAGTTGATCCAAGCGGCTGGCCAACTCCAGCTGTTCAGTGCAGATTGAGGAGGCATCAGTCTTCTCAGCCGCCAAGCAGATATAAGTGAAGCTTCATCCGCTGTTCCAGCTGAAGCAGTAGTGAGAGGCAAAGGAGCATACTCGCTGGTTCTCAGTACATGCAGCAAGCACGTGAGAGATTAAGCTGAGCTACTGCCTTTTCACGATGTTTGATCGGCGTACTGACACCCTGTGCAATTTCACTGCGAGCTCAAGGAGCATGACATATTAATGCATTGATTGGAAAGATTGAAGGAGGACCTCATTCATCTGGAAGCTGGAGGGGTCTGGCAATCGTCTTGTCTCTACTTTGAGAGCCTCAATCTTGGATCTCAACTCCACATCAACATGCCCCGTTGCACCTTCCATCTGAAGCAGGGCAGTCAAGCAGCAGCAATAGCTTCAAGAAGCTAAGACAGAGAGGGATAAGAGAAGGTAGGCGGGTCAGACCTTGCCGCCCAACAACAAAAGCTGCAGTCCAGGTTTCACATGTAATATATGAAGTGCTCAGCGCAGCTGAAGTAATCCGCCAAGAGAATGTGAGCAGGGAGGACAGACTAAAAACTTGTGCAAGATGTGGAAGTTGTGAAAGGTGGCGAGGGTCTCACGTCCTCAACGACACCAGTCAAGAAAGAGAACAAGTCTTGACCCCGGCTGCTGGGTTCTGTTGTCAGCAGCGTTGCTTTATGACCATCTTCCAGCAAATGGCTGTCATCCTTCATGCTAATGCTGCTGTAGACTAGCAGTAGCTCAATGAAGCGGAGCCAGAGACAGCCTCCTGTAGGCGTACGTTGACGATGTCCCCGATGTCCCTGCCTCCACTAGATCCTCCAGCCACGGACACCTGAATGTCGAGCTCCCACCCGAGTCCCTGCCTCCACTAGATCCTCCAGCCACGGACACCTGAATGTCGAGCTCCCACCCGAGTCCCTGCCTCCTGTACAGGCTCCTTGTTGGCCTGACCGCTATCAAATTGTAATCTCATTCGCCATGGCTAGCAGCTACATTCATCATTGAGCCTCTGACTGAAAGCGGTCCGCACAGGCCGTGTCTCCGGCTCGTACGTGAGGGCACAGTTAGAGCGGCTTGGTCGGCAGCAATCGTCGTGAATTGAACGTAGACAATGTGCCAAGCGGCGCAGCCGTGCGACGAAACGGCACAGCTTGCAAGCGCGCTGCAGCCGAGGCCAGCAGGGTTGGCGCGCTGTGACCGCGGCAGCTGCGGCGGCGGCGCGGACGGCGGCGAGAGGGGCAAGGCGCTCGGGCGAGCTTCAATGACGCGGTGAGAGGGCCGCCATGGCAACAAGACCCCGGTACTATTGCCGACGTGGAGCTGAGTTGGCAGCCTCACAAGTGCCAACGTGGTATTGACGTGGCATTTAGTGGCATCAGGCGCCCCAGAAGGCATCAGCGGCGAAGGCGGGCGGGGGTGTCCCCGTCCAGAAGGTCGGGGTCGGGCGGCCAGTCCTCTGCGGGCCTGGCTGGTCTGAGTAAGCGGATAGAGAGGCCCCTTGAGCTGCGTGGTGCCAAAGTCCGCGGCATGGACCGGAAACGCGCAGAGGACTATCACCGTCCGCTCCGACCCGTTCAACGCGCTCTCATATCCCGCCGGTGAGTCTGCTTGCATCTCGTATTCCGTCGCTAATTTGGACTTTCAAAATCCAGCATCGCGGCGGAAGGGGGTTGAGCTCACCCCGCGGTCCGAGCCGGGAGGTTGGGTTCTCAGCCCATTGGCGAGAAATAGCCAACGGGCCCGGTGTCGGATTCGACGCCCCCTGCGGGGGCCAGCTTGTAATAACGCAACGGTGGATCCCGAGCCTCCTGGGGATGGGGCAACTGCCGGGCCGGGGGGCGCGAGCGTGCCGTTGGGAGGAGGGGGGTGCGCGGGAGGAGGGGGGTGCCAGGGCGGGCCGCCGCGCGGCGGGCGGGGCACCCTCCCTCCTCCCTCCCTCCTCCCGCACCGCCAGCCGGACCCCCCCTTGACTTCACACTCCCCCGCCCCCAAGGTCGCCTGCTCCCATCATATCCTCCGCCGGCGCAGCGACCAGCCCCCCCCCCCGCTCTCTGCGGCGTCCGCCTTGCCTTGCCCTGCGGGCGCGGCTTCCGAGGCCTTCTCCTCCCGCGAGCCCGCCGGCTCGCCCGCTACGCTCGCCTCGCTCGCTCGCGCCATCGTTGGCGAGCCCCTGCCGCGATGGCCGAGCAGGCGTATATGCCGCGGACGATCCTCATCACCGGCGCCGCCGGCTTCATCGCCTCGCATGTCGCCAACCGGCTGGTCAAGAAGTACCCGCAGTGCAAGATCGTGGTGCTGGACAAGCTGGACTACTGCTCCAGCCTCAAGAATCTCGAGGACTGCTTCCGTCATCCTAACTTCAAGTTTGTCAAAGGCGACATTGCCAGCGCTGACCTCGTCAACTACGTCCTGCTCACTGAGAGAATCGACACCATCATGCACTTCGCGGCCCAGACTCATGTCGACAACTCGTTCGGCAATAGGTCTGAGACCATATCCTACAAGCCAAATGATGAGAATCCCTAGCATTCCAAGCATGTCATACCGGTGCGTTGCACGCTCTGATGACTGGTTCTACATCCTTGCAGTTTCGAATTCACCAAGAACAACATATACGGCACTCATGTGCTGCTGGAGGCATGCAAAGTCTCTGCACCTGCCATCAGAAGATTCATTCACGTCAGCACAGGTCCATATCGACAAAGACTCTGTAGTCAATTGCAGGGCACAGAAGTCATACAATTCCTCATGATCACACGCCTCTAGTTGAGCTTGACTACCTCGTTCCAGGGGCTTGACACTACTTCTGTGCTGTTCGCAGACGAGGTTTACGGAGAGACTGAAGCAGATGCCATTGTTGGGAACCACGAAGCTTCCCAACTGTTGCCTACAAATCCTTACTCTGCAACCAAAGCCGGAGCTGAGATGCTTGTGATGGCATATGGTCAGTCTTATGGGATTCCGTTCATCACAACTCGTGGGAATAACGTATACGGACCACAGCAGTTTCCTGAGAAGCTCATTCCCAAATTCTTGCTCCTTGCAATGCAGGTCAGTCTATTCTTGATGCACTAGCATTCCCAGTGACACAATGTAACAATACACCTCCAAGCTGTGCTCTTGCTTCCACATATTTGACAGCCTGGCATCTTCTGTGTTTCTTTCCAGGGTAAGCCCTTGCCCATTCATGGAGACGGCTCCAATGTGCGCAGCTATCTGTATGCAGAAGACGTCGCTGAGGCATTCGACACTATACTCCATAAAGTGAGCAAGAAGGAGTCACTGCACTCCTGCATTTGATTCTGTCTAACAGTGGTAAATCTGGCTGTTCGTTTTGAGCTCTGGTACTAATCAAGCAAGTCCTATTCTTGTCAGGCGGAATATGTGTCTTGCTTCAAGCAGTGTCTGTGTGAGATGTCCATTCTCCAATTTTGAAAGATGCCCCAACGCAAGCCAAAACAACGCCCTTGCTTGCAGGGCCTTGTTGGCCACGTGTACAACATTGGAACAAAGAAGGAGAGACGTGTGATTGATGTTGCCAATGACATCTGCAACATACTTGGCTTAGACTTCAACAAGGTGGTAAAGTTTGTTGACAACAGGCCCTTCAACGACCAGGTATGCAAACCATTAGGCTTGCTTTAGGGTTGGCATTTCTGCTACAATGCCAAGCCTTTGTGATCAGCCTCAAGTAGGTGACAGGACAATATGCAGATGCTCTGTTGACTCGATTTGTTGTCCTGCACAGCGTTACTTCCTGGATGATGCTAAGCTTACTGCTCTGGGCTGGAGAGAAAGGACTACTTGGGAGGATGGTCTGAAGAAGACACTTGAGTGGTACAGGGGGTAAGCTTCTGCAACTTCTAGCCTAGGGGCCATTGGATGGTCATGACGGTGTCATGCAAATTCAAAAGATAGTGGCAGGCTTGTTTGTCTATGTATCATATATAGTGTTTGCTTACGTCATGGTTCGGGCGTCAGGTAACATTAAGCTGTTGTGAGATGTGTGATATTCCAGGCATCGTGACTACTGGGGTGATGTTTCTGGCGCTCTTGTGCCTCACCCGCGGATGCTTACGATAGCAAACTTAGAGAAGAGCGTCAGCAGCACCCAAATTGACGAACTCAAAGTGAACAACGAGAACAGCCCCACTGCCAATGGACATGCGTCATCTCCATACAAGTTCTTGATCTATGGAAAGACTGGATGGATTGGTGGTCTGCTCGGGGAACTCTGCACAAAGCAGGTGTGCTCAAGCTTGACATGCTGCTTCAGGAGAGGCATCTCTGGCAGCTGACCTAGTCTGGGCCTGTTGAGCACCATAATTGCAGTCGGCGGCAAGAAGGGACTGACTGTCTGTGAGTATGTCTTAGGGCATTCCTTGGGAGTATGGAACTGGTCGCCTGGAGGACAGGTCAGCCTTAGAGGCGGATATTGCAAGTGTGCAGCCTACCCATGTCTTCAATGCTGCGGGAGTCACAGGCAGGCCAAATGTTGATTGGTGCGAAACTCACAAGGTGGATGTCATCCGTGCCAATGTTGTTGGGGTGCTTAACCTTGCCGATGTCACCAGGTATGTACCAATCTGCTAATACGGGATCAGAATTAGAAGTAAAGTGCAAAATGCAACTGCTTCTACTGTTAGTCAGCTTAACTCAGGTTCCATCTACAAGTACTTTCCAACTGGATAGGTGTTCACCACAACCCTCCCAAGAAGCTGATCATCGTGATGATGACTTGCATTATCTACTGCAGAAGTCACAACCTGACCATGATCAATTATGCCACGGGTTGCATCTTTGAGTATGATGAGAAGCATCCGGAAGGCAGTGGAGTAGGCTTCAAAGAAGAGGATATCCCTAACTTCTTCGGCTCTTATTACTCAAGGACAAAGGCCATGGTGTGTCCTCTCTGTCTTGCAGCTTTTCTTGTTCTCAAACTTTGTTGTCAGCAGCTTGCAACTTCTTAAAAGGTAGCTGCGAAGATTGTGTACTAGGCTGAGCATTACACTTACTACTGCACAAAGCTCATAATAAGCTTCAGTTCTTTGTTCTTGCTTGATTGAGTGCCTCTTGTGACATCTATGGCCAGGTTGAAGAACTTCTGCAGCAGTTTGAGAATGTGGCCATACTGCGCGTGCGCATGCCTATCACATCTGACCTAGCAAATCCTCGGAATTTCATCACCAAGATCAGTCGCTATCAGAAGGTAGCTACCCCCTCTACTGTGCTCAAACGATCCCAAGGACAGGGCACTGGATGGCAGAGGAAGCCTGCAAAGGCTTCTGGATCGCATGTTGTAACTGTAACTGAAAACGTGACTATGTGACTATGTGACTTTGTTTGTGACTCTGGCAGGTTGTCAGTATTCCCAACTCAATGACTGTGCTTGATGAGCTCCTGCCGATAAGCATCGAGATGGCCAAACGTGATCTGCGTGGTATCTGGAACTTCACAAACCCGGGTGTCATTAGTCACAATGAAGTATTGGAGCTTTACAAGGAGTACATCGACTCTTCCTTCAAGTGGACAAACTTCTCACTTGAGGAGCAGGTGTGTTATCCTCCTTGTCCATCAACACATTGCCAATGTGGCAAGGCTGTTCAGTGTATCCTGTACTGATGAATCAATTACCGACTGAGTGACATATTCTGGTACCTTCTTCAATGAACTGTCTAACATACAATTGACTGAGTTACTCATCTTTTTTCTGCCAGGCCAAGGTTATTGTGGCTGCGCGGAGCAACAATGAGCTCGATGCTACGAAGCTGCAGAAAGAGTTTCCAGACATGCTCTCAATCAAGGAGTCCCTCATCAAGTACGTGTACGAGCCGAACAGGAAAACGCCAAGGACGTGAGGAGATTAGGCTGCAGGTCTGACAACTTGGTGCTGCAGGTCTACCGGGATGTCAAATTCTCTGCCAAGCTGCCACTGGTGCTCATTGATTGTGCTGTCAGCCACGTTCACGGCAACAATGGCGATTGGCTCATCTCAAGCAACTCTTCATGTCCTCACTGTAGCTTGCGCTTAAGTGCTGCTGCAGTCAGCAACATGCACTGGAAGCCACCTTCTCTCTTTCCAGCCCGCTAGCAGCAGCCCCCTAGTAGACTTGCGTCTAGATAAAGTCGTGACACTCTACAGCAGCTTCATCCTCCCTTGCTGCATAATAAAGACCAAGTCGTTCTTTTAATGGACAGCACTTCGTACTTTGATTGTTGTTTCTTTCACCCGACAGTAGCAAGTACCAATTTTATGGTAACACATCCCCCCTTGTTATATTCATCCAGCCAGCTATGATCATTGGGAAGAGATATTCAACGCATACATCATGATAGGGCCAGAATGAACAATCATTAAGGGCAGCGCATGCAGGAACAGGGGCAGCCTGAAAGACACCAATCCGCTGGGAAGCTGCAAGTGAGCAGCAACATGCAGCACAGGCACGTAGGAGTAGGATCGAGAACTTGAGATGCTATTCAGGAATCCCTTACGGCTTGTCCAGTGAAGTTGGGGTGAGGCATTGAAGTGGCTGCTGAGGCAGGCGAATGTGATGGTGACAGTCAGTGTCAACTAGCATGAGAAGAGATGGCCCCTCGTACCACAGGACTGCCCTTCTGTTTGTGTTGTCCAAGATCAAGTGCCCCATTTGGCCCTGGCAGGCCTTCGCTGCTGCATGACGCCACCCTGTGTTGCATTGCAGCAGCCTCCTGATGTCTGACGCACCGCAAGTCCTGTGCCCACGATTGACAGCTCATGACAGGGAAGTCATTAGGGACTCTGCAAAGGAGGGTATCTGTACTGAGAATAGTGGGCCTCAATAGAAGGCGCGTAGTTGTAACCAGCAATGCCAGCTGGACTCCTATCCCTAGCTTCTCAGGGTCTCTGCGGCTTGGAATTGTAGCCCGGCTTGTTGAGCCACCCAGCAAGTCAAGAAGAGGTGATGAGCTCTGAGCTTTCAAATGCTGGTGGAAGGACACGAGGAAGAAAGGGCTCGCCCATAGAGGATAGGGGCTGGAAAAGCCAGCCCAAAAAAGGTCGAACAAAGTACGAGAAGGGGGCCAGGGGAAGCGCTAAGGAAAACAAGCACAAAAGGAAACAAAGCAGCTACGAAGCACTCAGTAACCGCTGCTGAGCAGCCTCAGGTCACAAAAGGGTGTCGGGGAGTGGCAGCAACGAGCAAAGCTGGCGCTCCCCCTATGAGATGGTGGCGGCGGTGTAATGCTGGCAGCGCTCTGACATAATGAGGGATGACATGCTGGGGGAGGGGGGAGGGGAGGGAAGAGTGTGTAAAATGAAGACGGACGAGGGGGCATACTGGAGAACGAGAGAAGCAGCTACTGACGTTCCACGGCGGCTGTGAATGACAAAGCTCTTCCAGACAGGGGGCGGTAGCTGTGAGTTGCCAGCCCAGTACATCGAGACAGACAAGGTCCGAAGGGGCCTGAAAGCAAAGTAGATGACTACTGCGGATTGCTGCTGAATAATTCCTGGTCAACAGCCGCAAGTTGATATAGCTAGCAACTGTGCAAGCCAGCCGATTGCGCACAGAGAGGTTGTGCACTTGAGAGAAAGAGAAGGGGCATTCCAAAGAGGACAAGCTTGTGAAAAAAACAAGAGTCTTTCTACAATGGGCGATGGCTGTGGAAGACCAGCCCAAAAGAGACGGAAGAAGCAGCTCGTCAGAAAAGGGCGAGGGCTGTGAGGGGCCAGCCCATAAAAGAATGAGAGGTCAAGTATAAGGCCCCAGATGACAGATGTGTTTCCAGAAGAGGGCGATGGCTGTGAAAGGCCAGCCCAAAGGCAGAGAAGGGAGAAGGCGCGCGGAGCACATTGAATGAAAGGGAGGCCAATTCAACTACTGGGTTACTGAGTGTCTCGTAGCTGCTTTGTTTCTGTTTCTTAGCGCTTCCCCTGGCCCCCTTCTCGTACTCTGTTCATTCTTTTTCAGGCTGGTTGTTCCAGCCCCTATTCTCAATGGGCGAGCACTTTCTTCTAATTCAAGCCAATACCTTGTTCAGGCAGAGTCTAGTGCAAATTGAACAAGGCTACATAAAACGGAGCCCTATACCAAGGTGCCTAAGGTGACAGGTTGACATGAGTCGGGTGAGCACAAACAAAGTCGACAAGCTGACCTGGGGAGCTGGAGCGCCACCACGAAAGCCGGAAAAGGCGCGCAGAGCGCACAACTTGACAGGGAGGCCAGACACAGCCATTGCAGTGCTCGGGCGGAAGGAAGCTGGTGCAAAGAACGGGGCAAAACGGAGCGAAGCTTGGGCTATGTAGCACCGAAGAGGGGGACAAGGGGCGCCCCACTGGGGGCCCGCAGCGAGGCCCGCCACGATCCTTCCCCGCCTGCAGGCGGCCCCCTTCGCCATGCACGGCGGCGCGGCGGCGGTGGCGGCGACGGCGGCGGCGGCGGCGGCGACGGCGGCGGCGACGGCGGCGGGGAATTNTCGGCGGCGGAGGCGCCGGCGGCGCCATGTTCTTCTTCCTGGCCAGCGTGGCGCCGGAGGTGCGTGCGGTGCTGGCGCGCAGCGCCGCAGCGTGCCCGCGCTGCGGTGCGCCCGCCGACGCCGTGGAGCTGCAGCAGGTGCTGCGGGTCTTCGCGCTGCCGGTCTGGCGCTGGGGTCGGCGCCGCGGCCTCGCCTGCCCCGCCTGCGGCCTCGTCGCCTCCGTCGACCCCGACCAGCTCGCGGTCAGGCCCCCCCGCCATGGTCGCGCCGTCCCTCTGTCAGGCGGTACCTAGAACCGCCAGTCCATGGAGGGCTGCGCAGTTGGTGTCAGCTCGGGAACTGAGCGTGGCTCTCCCAAAGGGGCCGAGGGCTGTGAGCAACTCAGCCCGGAAACTGACAAGGTCCCAAGGGGCCGGTAAGCGCTTATATAACTACCAAGCAAGGACCATGAAGGATAGTCACTTAGTGACCTCTAGTCAGTAGCCGCAAGTCAGAAAGACTAGGTGAGGTGGCCCTGCCGCTCCCAAAACCCACAAATCCCATAACCCTCGACTTCACTTGCTGCTCATCTGCCGCAAGCTGTCGCCATGCAGGCCGGGCAGTGGCCGCCGCGGCCGCCTCCGCCGCTGCCGCGAGATGCTGCTATGGACCTGCGGTGCCCCAGCTGCGGTGCCTCACTGGCGCCGAACTTCAAGTACTGCCCACATTGCGGTAAGCCACGACGATTCACAGCCAAGTCGGTCCTCAGCTTCCGAAAGTCAACATAAATTTCAACGCTCAATGAGGTAATATGGATCAAGCACTCGCAAAGCTGGGGGCCTCTTGCAGGCGCCCTGGTTGCGCAGGCCCGCACAACTCGACGGCATGCTGGTTCAGCAGTAATATGCAGCCGTGCTGCTTGCTACTGGCTGCTGCAATGGGGCAGCTTTGCAAGTGTGGCTTGATTGCATCACCTGGTTGTGCTCCTGCAAAAGAGTTGAAAGCTGGACTTATCTCCTGTTTATAACCCAAGCTTTATGTCCAGTTGAGAAATAGCTGAGTATCTTTCCGTGCAAACGGAGGCAGGTCGTCAATCATTATATTGTCTTGAAAAAAGTCGGGTGCTACATTTTCACAAGTGCATCGGCCAGTGACCACAAAGTTCGCATGCTCTACAGGATTATAGGCAGTTGTCTTTCTTGATCGGCTTGTCTTATGGTTGTTGTACTGTTCTCAACAGCAATTACAGCAGCATAACCAGAGGTGTGCAATGAAAAGAATATTTCCCGGGAATCAAGTAAGAATAGAGAAACTGCAAAAAGCATACGTTCCTGACTCCTGACAGAGTACCTGCTAATATGACAAACCTGCAGTAGGTGCCTGACACTGCTCTGCACTTTGTCAGGTACTCCTGTTGCTGCTTGGAGAGTGGAAGAGTAAGTCGCAATGCTTTTGCAAGACCTTGTCACGTGCGAGTGGAGGCAGCTCTGCTTTGGAGCAAAAGCAATATAGCAGTAGTGTCAATTTTACTCCCTGGTACTGCACTTCAGAGCGTGTAAGTGCTTGGGTCTATTGACAGAGTGCTGAAACCCTGACCGGCTTTAGTCAGGCTGGCTAATCGAGTCACAGTGCATGAGAGTTTACCTGCAGATGCATGTCAGACTTGTAGAATTAGAAGGCATGGGACCACCTGCCCAGCATCACAGGCTTTGTAGATAAGCTTGTCTACTAAACATGATCATGATATCACACTCATTAGCACCATCTTTGCTAAGAATGTACTTAACTTGTGAGGACAAGTTAGTCGCCACATATATAGATGTTTGACGAGGGAAGGCACTTGTTACCCCGACCCAAAAAAGGGGGGGCTTGCATACCAGGACCTTGAGTAACCAATTTTTCTGAGCCCTGACTGGATTGGCTTATCTCAAAGCCATACAGGGTGACATCAGGCGGTCGTTTGCACACAAAAGTCAGTAGATAGAGCCTGTGGGCATGTCCTTATTTGAGTGGGGATTGACTGGGTCGATGCTGGCAACTGCGCTTGTGTAAGTAGGGCAGTGCCAGAGTCTTGCATGTCAAGAAAGCCCGCCTTTGCCGTGGTCATTGTGTTGAATGGCAGCCAGCAGAGCCGCAGCATCCTTCAGGATGCCTCCGCTGCCCCGTCTACAAAACCTCTTGGTGGCACAGCTCAGGTGATACTTCCTACTATTGCAACAGTACAACAGTAGTACTGCAAAAGTAGCACAGTCCTGCCAACTACTGGGGCTTGCAGATTGATAACGCCATAGAACGATGGCTACTGACACAAGGATTATTGCAAACTTACTTGGCTAGCTCAGTCAGCCTGAGCACGACCTCCTTGAAGCCCTCCAGGCAACTCTGACATCGTTCCTGCCTGTTCCACAGTCTCGAACTAAAAGTGAGGTGCAGACTGATGCAGAGAGAAAGGTTGAGTTAGACAGCTCCAGACCTGCAGCCAAGTTTATGAAACGGTAACATTGCTTGCATACATATTACTCAACTGCTAAAAGTTGAGTCATGTTCTGACACGGAACCCACAAACTCCAAGTCTCTCTGTAATAATCTAACCAGCAGCAATATATTGTTGGAACACAAAGTTGCTGATACAATCATATACCGGAAGGCAATGTCATCATAGTAAGGCACTAACCGTTCTTCCGCGTGGATGTCAACGCCGGGGGGGCTTGCTGCCACAGTGGACGCTGTGATCATGCCCCCAAAGCTCCTCCACAGGCTCGCAAGCCCCGCGATGCTGACCTTCACATGCCTGCACGTGCAAGTCTCGACATGAACAAGCTGGACAATCAGATGGTACAGAGGGTGGGAGCCAGAGAAGCAAAGGGGTTTAAGGAGTAAAGGGCGCGGCGCCTAAGACATGCGGTTCTCTTCTGCTCTTGGCTACAATCAGAGGCAGAGCACATCTGACAGAAGACCATTCTGCCCAGTCCTTGAGGCCTGTTGTGAAGCTGGTAACTCTTGACGTGCAAACCTTTCGTGTGGGCTGTTCAGGAGGCCAAGCAGCAGAGGCAGGATCAAGGTGCCCCACTCGAGATCCAGCTGCTTTCCCTTCTGCTCCAGCACGTCTACCACAATCTGCCACGTGCTCAAATGGCCACAGAGTCCCTTCAAGATGTGGCAGTGGAAAGTGGGCATTGGCAGTGCTCGCAAAGCAGCGGCCCAAGAAGGCAGCCGCAAGATCCTGGATCATACGTCCAGACACCATCTTGAAAGTGTGTGCTGTACTGGCTGAGTGTGATCAGTTGTAGAAAGCATGGAAGCATGACCATTGCAAACCCAATTTCACACCACTCTGCACATGCGACAGCCACTAAGTGGAGACCTACTGCATCGTCTTGCATCCGTTCCATGGCCTCAGCGGCCCCCTTAAGGTCACCCTTTGACCAGAAACTCCTGATAACCTGCGTAGTGCATGACCTTCGTACTGTTCTGTCAGCTCATAGCAAGCTCCAACATCTCACAGCTTTAAAAGAAGCTTTTCCCAGTCAACTCCACAGCAAAGGCTGACCTTCAGCTTCGTGAGCCTCCCTTGAAGGACGCCCGACACTAAGTCATGCTTCTCTAGCAGGTCCTTAATAATGTCGTCCTCAGACTGGCGCAAATCCTGTTGCCAACCCTGCGACCCTCTCTGCAGCAGCAAGCACACAATCGTCTTGTAGGGGCGACCAGAAATAAAAGGCCTAAGTACTGATGTGGATAGTGGTTCTGAGCTGCAGGCAACTGAGCACTTGGTGGAAGTCACTCACATTTTTATAGCCTGGGGTGGCAAATTAAGGGCTTAGGCTTTAGGGCTCATAGAGCAGGAATATGACGTCGAAGCGAGGCACCTGCATGACGCCAACGTCGAGGCCCAGAAGCTGCTGCAAGTCACCGCCATTCACGCCTAGCGTTCGAGGAGGGCTGTGCTGGACCTGTGGCCGAACGGCTGGCTCGATGGTCTTGTCCACCCAGGAGTCGTCCCTGGAGACTTGACCGCCCTTGAAAGACGGTCTCAACGAAGCAAGGTGATGCTCCATGCCGGCAGCTTGGCGAACGCCTTCGCTGGCAGTCAACAGCTGCTCTTCTCCTGCATTGTGAGCTCCGCCGCCCTTCGCTTGCGAGATCCACGAGTGCTCAGCAAGCCCCACCACAAGATCATGTATGGCGCCCGGCGCAGGCTGCGGTAAGCTCCGGCGCTGAGCTGGCATCTCGCTGGCGGGGGACAGCTTTTGGCTCCTGCAACTGCCGTCACGCAGCATTGCTGGGCTGTGCGTGGTGAGCACGCTGCCGTGCCGGTAGGCGGTGGTCCGCTTCTTCTGTCCAGAGGATGACTGAGTCGAGGCACCAAGGGGTGGCTGCTGATACTCAGGCCCTGTGTGCGAGGGCAAGGCAGGGTGTGAGGTGAATTTGCAGGACGCCGATGGCACCATAGGAGGCCCAAACACTGGAGGCACCAAGCAAGCACAACGGCATTGTCAACGGCAGAACTTAACGATGACACTGACCTCGTGGCGGCGTCTGGAAGGCCAGCTCCCGGAGGTCAGGGGAAGACATCGGGGCGTGGCTGTGCTGCATTGTGGTATTTACATGGCTGCTGCTTGGAGACTGCAGGCAACTGCGCTGCATAGTCAATATCCTTGGCATGTCGCACTGCCGGCATATGTCATACAAGAGTGTAAGCTTTGGCTGCGTCCGCATGGCCTACTCACCGTCGACCATACGGCAAGCCCACCGCTGACCAGCTTGCAAGCGACGACGTCTGGCCCGTGGCACGCCAAGGCCGCCACGTCACCAGGCCAGCCGACTGGGATGCTCCACGCGACTGTTACTGGGTCCCAAGTGTATGCCTGCAATTGCAGAGAGTCGGCTGCATGCCTTGACTACTGGCACTTGCACTGGAGGTGGTTTCGCCTTCTAAGAACAGTAATGACCAATCTGCAACTCGTTCAACTGCTAACATCCAGCTGAGGTAAACAGAATTCCTTAAATACATGACTGTGATGACCAGGGCAAAGCAGGCCCCATGACAAGTTGCGAAGGACGAGGGCATTGACACATGCCATCAAGTCTTCAGCAGTGGCGGCAATCAGGCGTCCGTCACTCTCCGAGGCCGCCAGCGCATGCAGGCCAGGCGTGGGCGACTGCACAGTAGAGTTGCCAGCTGTGACCACGACGAAACTGGCAATCATATGGCGGCTAGTTTGGGCGCGGTCGTCAGCTACTGGCGCATCTGTACATCCACTACTCACCAGCAAGCTGGTGGACTCGATGAGCTCAAACTTCTCCAAGTCCCACATGCAGAGGGAGCCGTCGGCAGAGCCTGAGCATGCGCATTGTCCAGAAGTTGTTGACAGGAGACGTTGATGATAAGCTGATGACGCAACCGGCAGCTGAGCTCTGCAAAACTGCGAGCAGTGGGCGCAAGGACGGAACCAGTGGCAAGGAGGCACTCCTCGGGGTGGTACTCAAGGCACACGACCTCCTTATGGGTGCCGGAGCCGCCAGACACAAGGCTGTGCATGAGTCGGCCGGCTTGCAGGCTCCAGACCTGCGAGGCGGTATGCTCGCTGCATCAGGCAGGCCGCTGCTCACAGAGCTAAGACCATGCAAATGCCTCCACATTGCCTTCCGTCTGAGCCCAACGACAGCACAAGCTCCATTGACCAGAGCACCTTGATGCAGCCATTGTGGCCACCGGAGACAACCCATGCTCCATCGGGGCTGAACTTGACGCATGCCACGCCGCTGCCATGGTCCCAGTGGCTCGTTGCCGCAGAGGCACGCTGCCGAGTGTCCCACAGCCACAACCGCTCATCCACCAAGCCCGCCGCCACGATGTGACCTGTCAAGTCGATGTCCACACTGCTGCAACTTGCCGGCCCAAGCGAGCAGCGGCCGACACCTGCCCTGGGCCCCGCAATTGAAGACCCCGCGGCCAATAAGCTCAGGACGGCGATGGCGCGAGCCGCTGGCACCAGCAACTGCAGTCACTGCTTCTATGGTCTCTTTATGGTCAGAGCACTCCACAGATTCCTTAGCTTTCAGCTGCATGAATTAGTGCGCAGTGTCGATACCTTGTGCCATCTCCAGGTCCCACAGCAGCACTGTCCCGTCTGCGGCACCGGCAGTGGCCAGCTGGCACCCCGGGCCGAGCGTGACGCAGCCAATGGCCGCTGTCGGAGTGCTGCCTCCTCCCACAGGCAGGCCCTGCAAACGCCAACGCCATGCACGGCAGCTCCATTGACATATGGACAATAAAATTACTGACATCAAATCTAATACATTAAAGGCCAGTCGAAGCTGCTGTACTGTCAGGGGCTTGAGCTCGTCACATACGATGCACACATTGAGTCCCGCCAGACTGCGGAGCTCAGCCCGGCCGTCATCGCAGCCAGAGACGAGGACCAAGCTTCCCTCCCTCGTTGCCCCGAGCGCGGCGCACAGCGGCTTGCCGCCGTGCGCTTGCACCTCGTCTGCGGTGCAATTCAGAAGCAAGGCCTTTGAATCATCAGCTTGTAGCCTTTTGCAGCTTAGCGCCGCTGATCTTATTGGCATCTGAGCTCTTGCACCTCCCGGGATAGTCTTGTGATGCGAGCTTGTAGGTAACGTGATCGGTGAACCAGGAGTAACCCTTCGATGCAATGCTTTACAGCAATGCTTTACAAGAATGCTGTAGTGACATCGTTGAGGTGTGGCGCAAGAGCTTACATATCTTCCGGGGGCGCTCCATAGAGGCCTCCTGGCGGTGCAGCACAGCCAGGCCAGCGCAGCGGCGCCGCTAGGCCGCGGCCATGGAAGGGCCGCTAAGCTCGAGCGCGCCGGCTCGGCATCGCGCGGCTTAGCCAGTCATTGGTGCTGCTTTCAGCGTCGCCGGCGAGACTGCTCGGCATAAGGTCTTTGGCTACGGCAGCAGCCACTGATGGCGGCTCAGCTCGCCCGCGAGGCTACGGCGAACTGAGCTCCTGCTCTGGAGGCGCGGAGAGGAGCAAGGCAGCCGCCATGGCGCGACGACGTCGGCGGGCGCGCCGTGAGGTCCCATTGTCGGCGGGCGGGCCCACTTGTTTGGTTTTGGTTACTGAGCGGGTCACTTTGCTGAAGGTGATGTAGGTCTTCAGATGTGCTTGCCTTTGTACTTGGCCATTTGGCCCTCGTTTGTTTCGAAAACCCAAAAATGGTCTTGTACACTTGCTCCTAAAGCGTGTGATCGCACGTAGTTGTTTCTTGTGCCAGGATGTTCGCAGTTCAGGCACACGTGAGCCTCGCTTTCATGTCAGGAACAAGCAAATAGCCTTTTCCCTTTCTTTTTCATTGTTACGCGATGGCTGTAGGAGAGAGACTCTTCCAGTAGAGGGCGACGGCTGTAATTGGCCAGCCCAGAAAGAAGAATGAACGAAGTGCTTTGTTGATAGTGACAGTACTTTCGTTAAGACAACTTCGACTGTGCGTGCCAGCTCGGTTGCACAACAAGCCTACAGAGATGTGGCTGCAAGCTGCGGAAGGTCTTTTGCCGTAGCTTGAATATGAATTGAGCTGTACAAGTAATCTACCATCTCGTATGTGTTGGTCTTTGTCTGCCCATCTTCTTCTCTCTTCATTCCAGAACACTGAGTGGTTTTCCTCCTCAGAATTCTGGTGCCAGATGTTTCTGTGATTACTGGCTTTGCTCAATGAGTAAAGAGCTTGTCACAAGCTGCAAGAAGTGGCTTCTTGAATGGGTGCAGCAGCTTTACTTGGCCAGCCCCAAAGGCGTGTTGGGCTAAAACAGGCGGGTCAAGGATGCTTCCACTTCACTCAAGAGCTTCTACTCGAAGCTGATACATTTCACTATCAATGCAGGTAGATAACGTCTTGTGGAGGCTCTTCGTTGAGGCAACTGTGAAGGTTATTATAAAGTACGTAGAATCAACTTTTGCAGTAACATGAGACGCATAAATCTAACTGGACATCTTGAACCTGAGCAAGCATTTTCAGACACAGGCAGCACTGTCCAGAATCAGAAAGCTGAACTGCTGATGATCTAAGCTTACGCCCCATACATGAACTAGATTTCTATGAGTGACTCAGCTTACCACCTGCCAATTTCATTTGTTTCCGTTCCTAACCAATTCGTTTCCGTTCATTATCGTTCCTTCAAAATGGGCTGGCCTTTCCCAGCCCCTCTCCTCTGTGGGCGCGCACTATTTCTTAATCCCAGGGCAAAGGAGGGCGCCGCCAGCACCACCAAGCTTGTGCCGTGAGTGCCTGCTGGCCAGTGTGACAGCCAACTTGCCGCTCCAGTGAGTGGCCGAGGGGGACTGGCCAGCTGGAGACACAGAAGCAGTCGTAGGGGGTGTTGTAGAGGTGTTTGCTACAAGCCGGCAATGTAGGCAAGTGACGGCAGCAGGCCACAATCAAAGCAAAGAAATGATCTTATGATGGCGAGAGTGGCTGAGAGGTCTACTCAGAAACTCGAAAATAGTTCGGCGAGTAGCAATGGCAACGGAACTCAGCAGTGCTTGAGACGATCTGGCACTTGACAGCCTGTCTTTGCCCAAGATCTGCGTCTGCTCGAGGGTAACAAGTAGGCCTCAGCCGCCAATGCTTGTCCGTGTACCTCTGTCCACACACATTGCTGGCCACGCACTGGGAGGTGCTGAGCAGAGAAAGCTCCGACACTACTCTGACTACCCCCGCAGCGACCACCTTCTCCCGGCCGCAATCGACACTTTCGGCTGCTTGGGTCCTCGCTTCCATACCCTACTTGAGAACATAGCGAGTCTGGGATATGCACGACGCGAGGATATGCTTCCAGCCGAGATGGGTATGCCGGCTGCCTACCTGTCATTTTTGCAACGTCGAGTGTCAGCTTGTCTGCAGCGAGCTCAGGCTCATGCGCTGCATCAGAAAGCTGGTCGAGCCTTGGCTGGTAGCTTGAGAGCTTGTCGATTGCCATCCGGAATTCGGGCATCAGTTAGCGACCTCTATGTGCTGACTCGTGGTTACTGAGCGGGTCGGCTTAGCAGCAGGTGACGTGCATTTGTCAATGTGCTTGCCTTTGTACTTGGCCACACATGGCCTCCCTATCTCTTAATACACACGTTCTCTGTCAGATGTAAACGTCAGAATCTTAAACAAACTCGGTCTCAAAAATTTTCCAGAAAAAGGGTGTCTTGGCAAGGCGAAAAAGGTTATAAGTCAGCTACAGTCAAAAGGAAGTGGCTTGTTCAGCAATTGTTGTGGAATCATATACACCGATCTGACACGACTGAGAGACTTTCAGACATACTCTCAATAACATTTGAGGATCAGCTCTGCCGTTTCTGGCAACAGCAGGGAAGCTGTTCCTGCTTGTCAGATTTCCGAAGCAGAATTAATGAAAGACCATGAATTACAAGAAGCAAACGTCCACCCAATCCACCCAATCATATTATAGGCCGCCTGCAATTCCACACGCGTCTGAAAGCGGCGGTTATATTAGTTGGTACACACCATCTGAGAGTGCTGAAGGTCCATAAGTACCTTCCGCTCTGCAGCAAACTCATCCGTGGTTCGGACGCTTTCGACAGGCATAAGGGATGCTAGAAGATGCTACGAATCTTTTAGGTGACTGACATGATCCCAACAAGGTTCCGTTTATGTGAAGATCTGCAGCACATCCATGGTGCTCAGCCGGCCATGTAGCAATGCTGCAATGCTGCAACAAATGACCTCCATAGCCAGCCAGGCAGGCAACTGTGCATGTTGCAAGACTTGACTGTGCCTCAGAGGCTGGCGACTGCAACAGTGGGCTAAGCAATCAAGGTCAACCGCCTGGCAAGCACTCCACTTCTGCCCCTCAGCTGCTACGCAAGACTGCCGCTTGAGGTCTCCTCGCCGCTACCGCGCCAGACCAGTGTCAGCTCGGTGCAGGAGGTGCGGCTTGGACGAGCTCTTCAAGCCGCTTGGAGATGTCCTCCTCGCCAAGATCCTCCAGCGACACACTCTTCTCCACGCCGAGCCCTGCTCTTGGGGCAACAGCAAGCGCGACCGCCGTGAGCAGCCACGTGTGCCACAGCGGATCTGGGTCTCGACCCACTGTCGCCGGCTTACTTATCGCCCAGATCGATAAGCCGCGGTAGCGGAGCGCGCGGAATGCGCCGCGGCGGGCGGGAGTCACGCCGGGTCGCACCGTAGCGGGCGTAGAGGCGGGGCCGGATGCCGCTGCACTCGCGGATGAGGATGGGCAGCCGCGGGTTGAGCATCTTCAGGTCCTTGTAGTTGCGCAGCACGAACTCCCTGCCGCGCCCCTCCGCGCGGCGGGCGTAAGGTCAGCCGCCGTCATCGCGTCGACGAAGGTTCGAGCGCGCGCTGCCGCAAGGGTGCGAGGCGGGGGCGCAGCTAGGGAGCGGCTCTGGCGCTCACCTGGCGCCGGCGCTGGCGGGCGAGGTGCGGCAGAGGTGGATGCGCACTTCCTGCAGGCACCGCGAGAGCGACGCTCGCCACGCCATGGCCGCCGAAGCCGCCGCCGCCGCCGCCGCCGCCGCAGGAGGCGGCGGCCACGGCGTCCCGGGCTAGGGCTAGGGCAAGGGAGGCGAAGGACGCCCTAACGGCAGACTTGCCGGGTTGACGGCGCACACCGCCAAACGGCAGCAAAGGTCACTTGACCGTCAGTAGGCGGTCTAGTGGGGAAGCCGTTACCGGGGGAGCCCCGAGTGTCCCCCGCCAAAGCCGGCGCTGATCGCGGCGGGATGTTCGGCGGCGCTCGCTGGGCGCCCGGCGGCGGCGGCGGCTGCGGCGGCGGCGAGGGGCAGGCG
>WELB01000070.1:605160-623104 GCA_009602725.1 Spirogloea muscicola | reverse complement strand
CGCCGGCGGCCGTGACGAAGAGCAGCTCCTGGCCCAGGCGCTGGCAAGCGGCGCCGCCGCCACCGCCGCCGCCGCCGCTCGCGGCGGCCAGGAGAGCCCATAGAGTCGCCGCCGATGCCGCTGGCGCCTCGGCCGCCAGGCAGGCCCGGGCTGCCCACACGCTGCCCGAGTGCGCGCTGCCAACGCCAACCGGCACGGAGGCCATCGCCTCGGCGGTCCAGCCAGACGTTACGGCGGGGACCCACAACGGCAATGCCGCCGCAGCCCCCGTTGCCGGGCCGGCGGAGGTGGGCGCCGTTGGTGAGAGCTGCTTGGACTCGGAGCTTGGTGCTGCAAAGCCTGGCATGCGGGCGGGCCCCCGAGATCTGGCAGAGGCAGCGGCAGCGGTACCCGTGGACGAGGACGATGGCGGTGACGGCTCGGAGGACGACGACGAGGAGGACGAGGAGGCCGCGCAGCGCCACCACGGGGGTGATGAAGGCGAGGACCATTGCAGTGATGGTGGCGCCGATGGCAATGGGGGCAGGGAGGAGGGCGTGGCGGCAGCGCCAGCGGCCGGGCGCGAGGAGGGTAGCTCCCAGCCGCCGCTGGGCGCCCATGGCCTTTGCATGCACGAACGCGTGAACGATGGCGTCAGGGCTGCTCAGCTGGCCACTGCTGTGCCACTGTCTGGCGCGGGCGCCAGAGGCGACCTTGGCGGTAGGGGTGCTGACAAAGGGGAGCGATCTCTGAGGTGCTCGCAAAGCGGGAGCATGCTGAGCTCCGCGGCCGAGGATGACGAGTTTGCAGCGCTTGACCTGCCGCTGGATGTCGCAGATCGCTTGCCAGGGCGAGGCCATGGGCATCCGCCTGTCGACGCCAGCGAGCTCGGCGGAGTGTGGCGCGCAGCCGGCCGCGGGGGTCGGCGGAGATTGATGCTGCCAGCGTCCAATTCAGAGAACGTGAATGAAGCCAGGCTGCCGGCGCATGCCATCTCTGTCCTGAATGTGCCGCGCCACATCGACGAAGGCAAGGTTGTGGAGGCGCTCTCATCCTTTGGCCAGGTCGCGATCGTGCGTACATGGTTTAACCAGGCCAAGAACCGCGTGGTTGTGGAGTTCAAGGTGGGTTACACCCGCCTCTCTTTACTTGCTTGTGGCACCTGGCAAGTGCAAGCGAGCTGGACTTGCTTTTGTGCAGTTGACCATGTTGACCTGCCAACCTTGATTGAGACCTGAGCTTTTACAGCTGAGCTCTTAAAGCTGAGCTCTTGAAGCCCAAGCTAAATACGGCTGCACTTGGTTATCCTGCAGGACTCGGCCTCCTTTCATCGTGCCATGCGCGCTGGGAAAGTGGTGGTCGGTGGCCTTGAGCTGGAGCTGGCAGTGGACGGCAGCTCGGCGCTGTGCACCATCCGCGTCCGTCGCATCTCTGATCGCACAAGCACTTCGCGAGCACTTACTATTTGCGAGTCTTTTGGGCCCGTGGAACGTTTGGTGTGGCGGGCTGCCACCATAGCAGACGTCACATTTGCAGATTCAGCGAGCTTCACTACCTGCCTGCTTGGGTGGGGGCGCACCCCTGCGCTGTCACTCTCATTGCAACCACTCACCTTTTTGTTTAACACTTCGAGTTGGCATTCTAAGTCTGACATCCTCAGGCAAATGCCTGGTTTGTCAGATTTGCATGTTCAAGTTCTCCAAGGACGTGCAAGGATGCTTTAGCCGTTGCCAGCATGTTTTCTTTGTTGCCTCCGCACATGTTGGTCACGCTTGGCAGAAATACGATGCGGGGTACTTACTGTAGTTCCTAGAGAGGAGGATGGACTGGCAGTTTAATTATGAGGAGGCCTGACTACGGCACTGCCGTCTTGTGACAGGGTAAATAGAGTGGTGGTGGATGGGAAAAAGTGGCGCGCTGAGCCTGTGCCTAAGGTGACACTGAAAACACAGAAGTGGGTGCAGCAAAGTCCTGAGGGCCGGCTCTGGGTCGGTCGCCAGGTGGCCACCCTGCTCCGCCTTATGGATGCTTCCATGACTGACCTACGCATCTACCACGAGGACCTTCGACCGTTGCTTGACATGCAGAGCAAGAAGAGCGACACCAATCCCAAGGGCGACACATGATCGCATAGGAGCCCAGTTTTGAAAGGAGTGCTTGAGGATGAGTGAGGTGCCTGCCATGGGGAGATGCATGCAGGATCAGTAGCCACAAGATAGAACGCTCCAATGGCAAGGTCAACAATGCAAGTGCAGCGGCTTTCGGCAGCCCCACTGCATGGCATGTATCCCCTGGACGACTCCTGGAAATTGTGCCGCACTGTTGAGGACACACTTGACGTCAGCATAAAGCCCGTTCTGAAGAGATTACTGCTGCATGGCATGCAAAGGAGTCATCATTGCTAGGCACCCAACTTGGAGCTATCTAATCATTGAAGGCAGTATACTGATCACATGTCACACCAATGCAAGGGCAATCGCCCGTCTGCACTGTGATGCCTTTGTATCTGTCTGACACCCAGGCTCGTGGAAAATCTGAGCATCAGGCAGGCACAAATATGTCCTACTTGCCAGAAGAAGCTAGGTCACCTTCAAGATTGCATACCCGAGATAAGGGATTGCAATGACTGAAGGAAATTCTACGCCACTTATACTAGCTTGAATCCAAGTAAGCAATCAGAAGGTCACGCACAGCACCCCTATGTGGCATCCTTGCAGCTGCACCGTAAATAGGAGCCATGCCGTGCTTAATAGCTTCGGGGCTTGCTTTCACCTATAGACAAGAAGAGCAATGGTTAGTTGTGTACTGAAGCTAGACCATATGGCAGAAACTCAAAAGCAGCAACACAACTAGGAACACTAGAAGGTCTGACAATGTTCAATATGAGACTCTGCCAAAAGCTGGATAGTCTAGTGGTAGATAATCATCTCTTGCACTGACAGGGACAAATGTGGTACTTTACTTACACTCTTGACGGATGAGGTCAAGTCCTCCAGAAATTCGTCAACAATATCCACATGCTGTAGGGTGACACATATGTGCAGGCTGTACCCACAGAGAAGTACGAAGAGGTCTATGTGAGTGCTTATCCTCCTCTGAAAGAAGCACTCAACAGTAATGAGGTTGTTTGTTCCTTGTTTCAAGCCCCAGCAATTGCCAACTTCTGCTCTCCTTTGAGTGGATGTCATACTTGAGATGACAAGCAGGGGGCAACAAGGAAGTACCTGCTGGGCCGTTGCAATGCATTGAGATTCCAACCCTTTGCGGACATCATATCGTTGATCATGAAAATGTCAGCATCCATAGATGCAAAAGCAACCACAGTCATGTCTGGTCGGCCCAGCACCTGAAGGCCTTCAATCGCTTCAATCCTGCCAGGTTTATGGAGGTCACCTTGCTGCTGGTCATTTGAAATGGCCAGTAGCAAGGCTGATGGAGGCTTTGCTGCTAGAAATCGCTACAAGCTGCTCAAATTAGGATGTTTCTCTCAACTCCTGTAGACATTAGCATGATGCCTCCAGCCTCTTCTGAAGTACAGATGAAGGCTTCTGAGAGCTTGGTGAGAGGTATTAGAGTACCCTTCTGCAATTCTTCGTGAGGCCTCCATGAATTGTTTCGTGGCTTTCATGTAACCTGCAGAGTAAGTATCCAAATACTGCCGATTATGTCATTATAGCAAGTAGCTGCTCTTGAGCATATTATTGAAGTATAAGTAACAAATTTCATAGCTGACCAGGTCATCCTTATCTGGCGAACTGTAAAGAGACTAGCTCAGTAGCTACAAAAGTGAAGGAAGCGGAGACTAGGCTCAATGGCTACAAAAGTACAAGGAAGCGGAGGATGACCATTTTCACCAAATGGCAAGCATTGCAGCCCAAGCTCCGGCAATGAGGCCTCCAGGGCCGCTTCCAGCTGCAGATGGTGATACATACAGGCCCCCTGACCACTCTGTGACTGCACATGCTCAAAAGAATCTTATGAGTGCCATGAAGACTAGCAACTTGCACAGGACACAAGGTTGTGGTGTATGAACAAGGTCTTTGTGTACTCACCAGCTACAAATTGGTGCTGATGTTGGTCGGGCCACAGTATAAAGCATGTCAACAGAGCAAAGCAAATCAAAGACCAGTCAGTGGTTGTCAGCGGTCGTCAAAGAGCAGACATAAAGGGATTGTCAAAGGGGCTGAGTGCGAGATACTCAGTGTCTGCACCATCCAGGGAACATGACTCAGAAAGACCAATATTGACACCTATCAATGCATTGCACAACCTGCAGTGCATATCAAAGTGGTATGCTCAAGCCGTGAAGTCTCATTCGAGAAGCAGGCAACCAACCCGTCGGAGCTCATGATTTCGGTAGAGCACAGTTGAAGTACCCTTTGGGCCAAGGCCATACTTGTGGACATCCACTGAGATGGAGGTAACGCCTGGCAATGAAAAGTCAAAGGAGCATATTGGGTACCTGTACATTGTGGAACTGCACTTCCCTAAGCTTCAATGACAAGAGACACAGCAGCCATCAGATGGATCCAGCCATTATCTCACTACTTATGCCTGATGGTTCATTATCACACCATTGTGCTCACCCTAATCTCTTCGCAAATGGTAGCACATAACCTCCAAGACAGCAATCAACATGGAGACATATTCCGCGGCTAAGTGCAAGATTGCTCAGCTCCTGGACAACAAGTACAGTGGATGGAGCGTGGTGAGGGGTCATAAAGACTACGGAAAGCCAAATCATTCAATTCGCACAAACCCCTGGGTGAAGTCATATCAAAGGTCGACTTTGATCTTTGACTTTAAGACTATCTCTAGGTCAATCCACAATCCACGTACTCTACTCCTGTCATTGAGGACAGCAACCACGCAACTCTCAAAGTGTCTGCTACTTGTGCTTCACTCTCCTGTGCAGTAATGATTGTTGACTTGTGGGTATAGGCAGACGGAGCTTGCCTCAATGGGGTCAATAACGCCATGAGGAAAACCAGGAGCTGAACCAACAAGCTGCAGACAACAATCATAATGAGCATCATGTAAGAAGCCAGGGTGCAAATGATTGAATCATAGAGCTAGTAGACCTTGTATACAAGAAAAGCAATGATGGGCCAGTAGCAGTGTACAATGCCATCCTTGATCAGCTCAACTCTCACTGGCTCTTAAAGTCTGTACCAAAATTGTGTTCCTGTTGACAAGCCTCCTCATAGCACTGACATCAGCCCTGTAGTCTTTCCCCACTTTTGTCCTTCGTAGCCGAATACCAAAATATTGTGCTGCTTTGTCATAAGCTGAGTGGGCAGATACTGCAACTATCCTGCAGGTGACAATATGTGAGTGATATACGAGTAGAGTCAGCTCAACGTAGCACAAGTGAGTGACAAGACCCCTACCAACAAGACAAATGTTCATAGGCACAAACTTCTTTCTGCATGACAGGATGCAGCTAGCAAGCTCTCAATTGGCTAAGGTCAGGATATCCTCACTAACATTTCTGGATTTGTGACATTCCGCGTTGCCCGCATAAAATCTCGACTGGCCTTCACAGCCATCAGTATACTCTCTGTACCACCAGAGGTCATATTACCACACACTTGCCCCCCGGACTGTGCCAGATCCCCACCTAGAAGGGCTGCGGTCATAGCTACAACTTCAGCTTCGAACTGAGAAATGCTGGGAAACACATCTGGATGCAGCGGATTGGTGTGTGCAAATCTGCAACCAATCAATAGTCAAGTGAACTGGTGCTCATGAATTTAGTGCAAGCAGTGCCTCTTAGCCTACAGAAAGGACTTCTAAGATAGTGACCAGCACCTATGGCCGGGGCATTCACAAACGGGCTCTTCTTCTGATCATCTTGCTAGGTCTTGCTGCAGTACCACAATGAGCTAGTCTTGCTTTACTTCAACTGCTCCGGTATGCAGTCAAAGACTTACTATTGGAAAACCAGGCCACTTTTATGTATATAACCCTGCTTCAGGAGCATCACAAACCTGCTGTAGGCAGCTAGTATGATTGAGAGGTGCCGTTCATAGGTCTCTCCTCCCATGTACCTACAGTATGCCGGTGACACAGAGAGCATGAGCAAGTAAACCATCACACATGCCTCAATCGCACAGGAATACAAGATTATGAAGTGATCATCTTTGGTCCCATATCTCTATTGTAGCAGCTAGATGCTAGTTCTCCAAGGAGACCGTCCTGCAGCTGATATAGTCACTGATGCCTGCTACTTGGCCTATTTGATATCTGGCATACCCAGACAAGTGCAGCTCTGAGTACATGCAGCAGGCTGCAGGGTAAACGACAACACTGATCAAAATAAAATTATGGCAGCTTACACTGTTCCAGAGCATTTGCCTTTCCAGGGCTTATCCATTCGTTCCGCTTCCTCAAGCTTATTCAAGACAGCTAGCCCAAGACCTTCCTTTGGCAATCGTGTCATACAATCCTTCTTGTTGCTCATTGACTTGACCTGCAGCTTTTCAATCATCTGTAGGACAAACATGATCAGGTTCAGAAAGCAGATGATGTTCTTACAAAGAGCATCGCAAGTGTAAGACTGATCAAGTTGCATTGGGTCGAAGTATGTGGGGCTGGCTGCATAGCAAGGAAGGAGTTGGGTAAATTTGCAAGTCACCTGACTTTGCTGCTTGTTTATGAAGGCATTCACGCCTGGTAATTTCCTGCCAAAACACCACCTGTAATACGTAAGGACATGCCGACCTGCCTTTACATTGAGAGCAGTATCAACTGCCACAAGCGTCATACACTCATCAAAGTTGGAGTAACTAGATAGTGCTTCTACTTTGATATCAAGCAAGCTGGTCAGATGTCAACGCCCTTGTCTGTGCCAACACACCGTGCCAAGTAGAAGAGAAACGTGTAGCAGGCAGTAGTCACACCTGGGGATGTACAGGAAGGCAGTGACCAAATCACTATGGCAATCAAGATCCTGTTGGCTGCTTACTCACCTCGATGGCAAGCTTCAGAACGGGCTATGAGTGGTGTAGCGATGGTAACCCTACTTGCAGTGGAGATTTGTGTTTAAGGATGATCATACCCTGATCCTGAATGAACACTGTAATGACGTTGAATAGTTGAACAATTTGAGCAACGAGAGCTGCAATAAACAACGAAATGAGAATGACAAGTAGTGGTTCGTGTTGTGCAAGTTGTGAATTCGCGGCATGTCTCAATGCTGCGAGTCGAGGTGGCTGCAGATATAGCACAGCGCCAACTCCTACAGCACCCAAGCCTGCAGTAGGACAGGGTCAAGTGGTCACCACCTGTTGGTGGACTGCAACTTGCACATCATTGTCGACGATGTCGATGAAGCCACAATCACGACGCGACGAGAGCTTGTGAGAAATTCTGACGACCACTTGCCTGCCAGGGCGGCCGAGACCATCGTGCTAACTCCAGGCGAAGCGCCGTAGCGTGTCGAATTGACCAACGTTGAGTGGAAGTCAAGAGGGCCGAACGAGGCCTGGTGGGACGGGCTGGCAGAAGTGCTCGACGCAACGTCGCCAGAATCAAGGGACGATGCCTTGACGGAGGTCGAGCTGCCACGCGAGGGCCCGGCTGGCGGTGCAAAGCCGCAATCGCAGCCCGGAGAGTTGGAAAGAGCGTCAAAAGTGCAGCGCAAGCCAGGGCAGATGCGAGAAGAGGCCGGGCAGGGGCCAGGCGCAGGCACTCGGGGCGCGGCGGGGCCCGCCGCGGCGGCCGCGCGGGCCCGCTTTTGGGCCCGCGCCGCGGCGCCGCGGCGGCGGCGGCGGCGCAAGTGGAAGCCGACACGGAACTGCCGGTGGAGGGTGACTTGAGGCATTCAATCCGGGTTAAGAATAATGCATCAAGGCTAATGGCCAAAGTGGCCAAGTACAAAGGCAAGCACATCTGATGCCGTACATTGCCCACTGCCAAATTTGTGGGAGGCGGGGGGTTCGTCGACTTGCTCCCCACGCAAGCGCGAGACGTCGGAAGAAAGCGCGGCCAGATTGACTGGTGGCTGGGAAAGGCCAGCCCAAAGGAATGGACAAGGTCTGAAAGAGCCGGATTGCGAAGGACCAGGACTAAGACATCAGCCAGGGAACGCTCAGTAACCTCCAGTCAGGAGAGTCGCGGACGGCCGCGCCCGCCCGGCGTCAGCGACGCGCACGACTTGCCCTGAGCCCTCAGGTCACAGCGACCTGTCCGCTGCCCTGGCCAGTGGAACAGTAGTTCTCCCGGCCCGCTATAGCCGATCAACCATCACCCTCTACCGTAACTACTGAGTGATCCATCCTCCCCCCTGTTCTGACATAGCATCTTCAGGCCCCTTTGTAGCCTTGTCCATTCTTTTGGGCTGGCCTTTCCCAGCCACCAGTCAATCTGGCCGCGCTTTCTCTTTGTAGCTGCTTAACGGTTGTAGGCCCCCTCCGAACCTTTGATAATATCTTTTGGGCTGGCTTTTCGCAGCCCTTGCCCCCATTTGGAGTGCCACTTCGTCTACTGGAAGCATCCGTCTCCCCTTTTTTGGCCCCTTCGAACCTTTGTCAATTCTTTCCGGGCTGGCTTTTCACAGCCCTTGCCCCCCTTGGGAGTGCCACTTCTTAGGGTAATGGAAGAAAGGGTTCGCCCATTGGGGTTAGGGGCTTGGAAAGCCAGCCCAAAAAAAGAATAAACAAAGTACGAGAAGGGGGCCAGAAAAAGCGCTAAGAAAAACAAGCACAATCAGAAAAAAGCAGCTACGAATCTACTGAGTGATTCGTAACTGAGTGACTCAGTAATCCCTGCTAAGCAGCCGCAGATTAGAGAAGCTAGGCTCCTGGAGAAGCTAGGCTCCCCTGGCCCCCTTCTCGTCCTCTGTTGAGTTTTTTTTGGGCTGGCTTTTCCAGCGCCTATTCTCAATGGGCGAACACTTCTTCTCCTGGAAGGTGGGTCCCCTGGCCAGAGCCAGAGGCAGCATCTCTGATCTGCGGCTGCTTAGCAGGGGTTACTGAGTGTCTCGAGGCAGCAGCGAGGGTTCTGCCGGCACGCAGGTGCAGCGCGCGGGCCATAGACCTCTGCAGCGAGATGGTCACGCGCATGCGGTACACCTGCGCGAGCGACCGGGCTGCAGGAAAGTCCACCGTCTCCCCATGGAAGCGGCGGGCGATGGCGTGGCGTGCTGCTGATTGAGCAGCTCGAGCCACCGAGCGCCCAACGCCCCATGGGTGTCAATAGCCAGCGGGAAGTACTCGTCTTCCCGCGGATGATCAGCATATTTGAGCTCTTTAGCCCGAGCGGCGCAGGCGACCGCGTACCCAGTCTTGATGGCACATTGGGCTGGGTGTGAGCGATCGTATGCGTCAGTAGTCACCACATGCAGGATTAGACGTGGCCCGCCGGCCTGTGGGGTGGCCACCAGGTCTACGCGATGAGCATGGAGACCGTCGGCCCTTTGCTGGAGCGGCATGACGGCAGAGTTCTCCGCTGCCACCGAGGAGCCAGCCTCCTTTTTTGGGAAAGCTTCACAGCCCTTGCCCCCTTTGCTCTAAGAAATTGCTCGCCACCAGAGGGTAGGGGCTGGGAAACGCCAGCCCAAATACAACGACTAAAGAGCCTAGCTGCCAGAGGCGGCAGCTAGAGCACGGCCAGCTCGCTGATGTAAGGCGTGGGCCAAGGACCACTGGTGGGAATAGACAGGCGCATATTGCGCAAGCGAGCCCGCGGCGTCGAAGTCAGCCTGCTCGGCCCGCCAGCCGGGACACAGCGTGGCGCGTAAGCCGGGTCAAGGGTCCGGCATTATAAACCCAAAACCCCGTGCTCATTCATGGCCAGTGGAGCGAACTTGTCCCCTTCTAAATTGTCCGCATATTTGGCCTCGTTTGCCGCAATTGACACTTTCGGCTGCATGGGTCCTCGCTTCCATACCCTACTTGAGAATTTTGCCAGTCTAGGATATGCTCGACGCGAGGATATACTTCCAGCTCACATGGGCATGCCGGCAGCCTACTTGTCATTCTTGCAACGTCGAGTGTCAGCTTGTCTGCAGCGAGCTCAGGCTCTTGCGTTGCATCACAAAGCTGGTCGAGCCTTAGCTGGTAGCACTAGAGCTTGTCGATTGCCGTCAGGTATTCGGGCATCAATTAACGACTTCTATGTGCTGACTCGTGGTTACTGAGCGGGTCAGCTAGGCAGCAGGTGATGCACATTTGTCTATGTGCTTGCCCTTGTACTTGGCCACACAGGCCCTCAATCTCTAATAGTACACACTCCATTCCCTCTTTTGCCACGAGCGGCATCTGCTGCTGCATGCCCAGCCTTTGAAGCTAGAGAGCCCCGGATTGGAGCGGTCAATCACGTCTGTGATGACCGCGTCGGCAGTGATGCGCTGGCACCCTTCCGGCGTGGTGGCCATCAGGTCCACTCTCCGCGTATGCAGTCCGTCAGCCCTCTGCTGGATGGGCATAAAGGACATTGCTATTTACCAATCTTACTCCATACACCATGCGGCTTGCGGCTGCTCGGCTGCTGCTAAATTCCTCAATTGTACAACATCATTTTTGGTAATGAGCACCATCTTAGATTCTTCTTGCAAGACTAGAGTAGTTCAACTAACTCTGCGCTGCCATCAAAGCTAGTTAATGCAGTCACGCCATGATAAGCACGCGCCACCAGCTAAGCTGCAGCTTCTGGGAGCAGCTACGTGCCAAAGGCGGGACAAAAGTTGCCAGCTTCTGGCAATCCACAGCAGCTGTCAAGAATTGAAAAAATCAAAAGTGCAGCCTGACTGCCAGACGAGACTGCAGCAGACTGTCATCTCGTGATCAGTATTCATTGTAATGAATTCCACCGACACGCCACACGACGTACACCGTGCCGAGCATGAGCACCACGCTGGCCACAAATGTGAGGGCAAGCACGACCTGGCCTGCGTTGATGCTGAACTTCCAGGGGCTGGCGTCTTCCGACGAGCGCCGCCGGTCGTCGAGCAGGTCCGCTGGCACCAGCGGCTCGTTGAATTTGGTGCGGCGGCCGCCGCGCTCGCTCTCCTTGAAGGCGTCCAGCACCTTGCGGCCGGAGAAGGACGGCGCAGGGCGCACGGACGACGAGGCCGGCGCTGCAGGCGAGCTAGGAGGGGTGGGGGGCGCCGGCCGCGGCAGCGTCGGCTCCGCGGAGCTGCTGGGAGCCCCCGCGTCCAGGCCGCCCTCGCCGGCGGCCATGGCCCTCGCCGCGGCGGCGGCAGAGACTCTTGCAGGCCGCTGCGAAGCCGTCAGCCGGCGGCCGCCATGGGCAGCTGACGCTGCAGAGCCATTCGCGGCAGGCGAGGCGGCGCGCCGCGTGCTGACTGCGGAAGTTGCGCCGAAGGAGGCCGCGGCGGTCACCGCGGCGGCGGCGGCGGCGGCGGCCATGGCTGCGTGGCGGAGCCCAGGAAGAAGAGTGTTCGCAGTAGGAGCCCTAGAAAGGCTTTAGGGCTTAGGGTTAGGGCCTTGAACCCTAAACCCTAAACCTGAACCTCCGTCACTCCCCCGCGACCCGCGGCGGCGGCGGCGGCGGCGGCGGCGGCGGCGGCGAGGACGACGACTCGAGGTCAACTCGTGCCGCTGTGCGGGCGCTCTCTGGGGACGTCTGGCGCGGCGGAGGAGCGACCAACCGGCGGCCGCGCGCGCCTCGCGGCGGCCATGTCGGGCCTGAAGCCCCTGGCGGAGGAGGAGGACGCCAGCCAGCTGAAGCTGGGCGACGGTGAGTCCTCCGCCCCGTCACCGCCGCCGCCGGTGCAGAATCCCCTTTGCACCTCGATGGCAAACGCCAGTGCCCGAGCTGCTGCTGCAGTGATAGATGCGAGTCATCGCAGCCTTCAAACTTACATAGATTGTCAGGGTAAGGCTCGGGGTTTGGCAGTTCACTGGTGAGAGTTGACGACAAATACCGACAGCCAAAGGGCGCATCTTCTGCTGCTTGGCACTGCTGCAGAGCCCCGGCCTTACTTTTGAGTGTGCCTGGCAGACTTCAGCCGGGCGGCCTGCCTGATGAACGCCGAGGTGGCCGGCATCCTGGAGGCCAAGCGCGAGGAGTACGAGACGCTCGGCCTCGCGCCCTCGCCGTGAGCCCCTCTGCCCCGACCCCGCCCTCCCGGTCAGTGCCACACTCCTCTGTCAGCGCGCATTGATGACGCGTCACCTTCGTCTCCCTCTGGCAGGCAGCCTCGTCTGCCTTTGCGCTTGTTTCTTTATCATCGTTGTACTGCAATACGCCGCTGACATTGCTCACAAACTTCGCCATGGCCGCTGCAGTGTCTTCCAGAAGTTCCTCGACTACGTCATCCGCTTCCGGCATCACATCACGCCAGAAGTGGCTGGCCGGGTACGCGAGTGAGTGATGTCCCCAGCATGATGCTCTTGTAGCACCCAGCGCCTCAACTTAGACTGCTTCGTGCACCTTCTGGAGATTACGATATCACGAGATTATTATGTCGCCATCCTAATTCTCTAAGGGGTTAGGGGTTCTTTGGGGTTCTTAGACTATGCAAACGAATACGAACCCGGGTCTCATGCTTACTGCCTGCTGATCCTTCTGCTCCACTCTAAGCGGGATGCTAAGAAGAGGGCAGGCTCTAACCAGAACACTTCCAACTGCTTGTCAGAGTTCTACGCAGGAACGAGCTTACCGACTTTGAGGCAAGTGCATGTCAACGGTCTTGATAATGATATGCTTAGACTAGCTATCATAATGCTGAAGCTTGCTCGGTGCTTGGGCCTGTCTGTTTGTCGGATTGAGCGAACAGCTGCAGCTAGTCCCTCAAGATCTACATGCTCTGACAGGCAGTAGGTTGACTCTTCATAGTCACATGGCACTTTGTGCTGATCTTACCTGACAGCGACAATGTTGGGTTGCTGGTGGCACCAGGCATGTGTAATTGGAAACCATCTTCCTGACACGGTGGAAGAGGCCAGGAACCTGGTGCCATCTTTGCTGGTGAGCTCTGCTCATAGAGGGGAAGGATAAATAGCTTCTCGCCTTCATGTGATGTCAGAAGCTTGTTTGTTGTCATAGAGATGAGCGTGCTGTAGTTGATATCTACTTCTTGAGTAGACTGGTGATACAGCCTCTGTATCTTGTTCATGCAGAAGGAGGACAGACCTAGTCCTCTAGACGAGGAGAAGGCTCTGCGGATGCTTGATGAGCTGAAGACTGTGCAATCACTTGCACAGTAACACTGGGACCGTTGATACAGCACTGAACCTCAGAAACCATCAGATTCGTTTTGAAGTCCATTAGCAAGTAAAGTGCACCTTGTCTTCTGTCTGATTGCACCTGTCTACCTGGATGCAGATGACTGCCTCCTCTGTATAATTGCCCCCTTAATTGATCAGATCCTTGCACAATTATGCCAGACAAGCATAACCCTAAATCTAAGCTCAACAAAGCCACATGGCAGGTGTTATTTCCAATTCAACGTCCTGCTTTTGGCTCAATGACTACTATGTCTCTATTCGACAGTAGCACACAATGTCGAGAAGCAGTCAGTCAACTATGTACAGGAACATACACAACAGCCTTCTCATGAAAGCACAATGACATCCCTGCTTGCACAACTGTCTCTGCCAAGGTGACCAGGTCTACTGGGTGGGGTTGTCAAGTCCACAAATTCACTACTCTCAGCCAGGAGCTGAGCAACAGGCCTGACTGTCCTTGAGAGCAGCTGCATCCCTCTTGCTGCTGTGAACATCGGACTTTTCCGGGTCCCTTGATTGGAGCCGCCTTTTGCAGCTACACATGCCTCATCTATACCTGATCTCTCCTCAGCAGAACCTCCATACAGCAACTTTCTTCCGCAACTGCAGGATTGGTGAAACGTGGTGGCATCAGAGTCCGACCACCAGCCAGGCGGGTTTTGGCAGGAGTTAAGAGGGGTGGTAGGGCGAGTGGCTTGATGAGAATGTACAAACAACGGCAGGAAGTATAAGCAACATGCTTTGCAGATGCGGTCACGCTGCAGGTATTGGGGCATGCTGATCAAATCAGCGAAGTCACAGGTCGACAGCTGCTATCACCAGCTGTGGGAGAGGCTGCTCAGCTGCCCGTCCTCCAGCGCCAACGTGGAGAAAAGGTCCTCAAGCTGCTGATTTGCAGCAGGTGCAGGGGCCTTCTTCCTTCGCAGGCTTGCCTTACTTACATTGGCCTTCTGTTTGCACAGCGCATGGAACTCCTCCACTTTGTGCGGCGCCGCCCTGGAAGCCAGAGGCCCAGCTCCCTCATCCGCATTCATGTGTGCTAGAGTGTGTATGGGTAGCATAGTCAAAATATCATGATAGCAGTCTGCCGCTGACTGCCAGTCAAGGCTGTCCGACCATCGTTGAGTGACATTTGGCTACTTGGCCGACCTCATGGCAGCCTCAGAGCGGATGACCGTGTTTGCCAGCTGCGGGCTGCCTGCCCAGGCCACCTCAAAGTGCGGCTCTGATCTCACAACCCTCGCCTTGATGACGGCCAGGATCGTGTATTGCAGCGCCGGTTGGTGTAAACCCTACGCACATCACAGCACATTACTGTAATATGGCACCTTTTGACATTCTGGTGTGCTGCATTGCATCCGACAAAGCTCCACCAAGGCCAATGCACGCTGCAACTTTTGTACACAAGGGTGCCTGAGATTCCTTGCCTGCTACAGAACATAGCATCAGGTCTGGAGTGGGCTATGAGACTCTGCAACTCTGACAATACCTTATCCTGTGCAATAGCAGCTCGACACAAGTCCCTTTCTGCAATCTTTGTCAGCAGGTAGTTTCCTGAATGAGTCATGTAGCCAGAAACCGCCATCTGGTTACTGCATATTCACGCGACATGAGCCCCTTGATCGCAGTGTCATGCAGACAGCCTGAGCCTGGTGAAGTCGAGGAAGCAAACCAGTGACTTCTGGCGGCCACTCCATGTGCGTTTCACAGAAGAGCGTGGTGGCCGCCAGGTCGGGCGATGAGCCTGGTTCCTCCATATGTGCATACCTCCTGTGTGCACAGGTAACCTTAGTCAGAAGTCACATCAGTCTTTCTTGGGCCTTGCACAACCTGCAAGTCGTTTTGCTAGCTTACTTGTTGCTGCTTCGACCGATATGCTCATGGCGTATGGTCAAATCACTTTGCACAACATTGAGCTTGCTAGCGAAAATCTATGTTGATCTGGCCCATGATTCAAAGCCTCATGAATCTTGACCAAGACCAACTCCAACTTGACTGCTCCTCCTCAGAAGATCTCAAGGCCAGCACTTGCTGTATATGTTCGTGAAATTGGTGGCTAACCTAAGTACGCTCGAGTCAGCAGCAAGGCACTTTGGCTCCAGAAAGGCATCAATGGCCAGCACGCTCAAAGTTGCCTCGTTTGCTGCGCTGACACAGGCCCTGGGCATGTCAAATGCGAGCTCATTGCAACACATCCATTAGTAACTACTCTGTTCTTGGCATTGCGAAACAACAAACTCAATATAGCCCTTAAAGAGTTCGACATGGAGCAAGTAGTAAAGACAGCCAGAGGCCTCGCTCACCCAAGGTATCGCCCAGATGGCCGCGGACATTAAGAGGGCCGAGCGAATTTTCAAGGATTGGAGGCTTCATCTTGTCCTTCGCCATTGCTGCAAAGGCCGCCACACCATGCGCCCGCATGCATGGCAACACAGCCTTGCAGCCAATGTGCTGCACGATTTTCATTGCCTTCTCCTGTGTCATTTGCACAGCATATCAATGTCTTGACACTATCTTGACTCTTTGACCACAACGCACCTGTATAGCACACGGAACGAAATATGGTGAAGTGCAGCCCCTTCAACACAGGGCAGAGTGGAGGAAGATTTGGAAGGCAAACTTCAGACAAAACAGAGACTTGGCATTGGCCCTTGCAGTCTCCACAAGGCAGGGCTGCCCCTCACCGGCCCGACACCCTGGACGCCTTCGTGGTAATCGCAGCCCAGGAGGAGCCCGAGCGCAATCTGAAATGGGTGAGCACTGAGGTTTCAAGATCAGGGAGTCTAACTGTGAGAGCGCCAACAAGGGGCAACTGTCGATCGAGGCCTAACAAAGGTCTGGTGGCAGCACCGAAGTCTGTCACCTCTTGCTGAAGGCGAAAGGCTTGAGCATTAGCAGGAGCTAGCCAGGGCTTCCGCAAGCTCACCAGCGCTTCGCGGCCCAGCCCGAGGTGCTTGCGGACATCAGCCATGGCATAGGCGTCCACGCAGTTGTCTGCCACAAACAGCGAGGGCCCCCGCATGGCTGACCGTCAGGGACATGGGGACTGTAGCACCAAAGGCTGTCCATGTTAAACCCTGGCCTAGCAATGCAGCGACGGCAACCTGCTGTCTAGCAGCAAGGTGGACGTGGCTATAAGCAGTGGATGAGACGATCAAAGTTGCCTTCAAGAACCATGCTAGGCAGCTTGTTAGCTATAAAGCTTCACGAATGTAAATTGAAAGGAAAGATGACCTGACAGGCTGATGTCGCGGTACACAACGGTTGCACCAAAGAGGAAAGCGTCCGAGTCGCCTGTGCAACACGCATCCTGCAACACGCATCCGACTTGCAGCACCCTGACGCAGCCTTTCATTGCCCTCCAATGCTTAGCATTGGTGGCAACGGACTTGGCAGGTGGAGGAGGAGGAGTGAATGAGTGGCTCACGCAGATGCCAGACAGGATGAGCGCTGCGCATTGCGCCTCTCCTTCCTCCGGGCTGCGCAGGAGTGCAGGCGAGTCAGGTTGCCAACCTGGACTATTTGCAACTGGTATCATCTGGCAGATGCAGCGAGCCTGCCCAGCTGCTCATGACTGCGGCGCAACCTGCTGCACGTTGTTCTGCAGAGCGGACGCATGCATGATAACGATGCATGCATGACGGCGGGCCAACGGGCCCGGCAATGTCATGGCCTATCTGGGCGACCTGGTGACTGTAGGAATGCCAAGAGCTGCAGCTAGGGCCTTGGCCTCCTCCACCATGCGGCCGAATTCGGAGCCCGCCCGTCGCTTGTGCTGGGTGCGGCCCCTGCTGGCCGCCTGGGTGTGGAGCGGCCTCCCGGGAGCCCTGCCACCGCGACCGCGGGAGGCGGTTGCAGCGCCGAGCTTCTGTCGCAGCTGGTACACGGGCTCCTTGATGGCTGGCACGTCACCGTCTGCTTCCAAGCGCCGCTCAACAAAAGCTATCAGTGCAACTTGATCAAACACCAGCAACACCAATGGAGCCGCTGCATTTACGGCGTCGAACTGATAAGATACCTTTGGCCTTCAATACCCAGAAGCTTTAGCTAAGAACTATTTTGTAATTACTTTTGCGGGTGTAAATTTGAGCTTAGGTGCACGTGCCTGCAACGAGGATGACACTGCAGTTGAGGCCGATGAGCGCGCGCAGGCGGTGGAAGAGCCCCCGCAGGTGCGGCTTGCCATGGCTGCCAGCGCTGCCGACAGCGCTGCCGAGCTGCAGAAGCCAGTAGGAGAGGTCGATGCACAGCGCCTGGTTCCTGCATCGTCACCATTGCCGTCGCAGGCGGGGCGGTGTGTCGGGCATCATGGCCATGCTTGCATGCGCAGGCCCGCATGATGTGGAGTTGGACCAGAGCTTCGTGGTCGTCATGCCCTGCCATGCAGGGCCGAAACATGGCCGCGGTCTTGGGGAGAACGTGAGGACTCACGCAATGGCACTGAGCGGCAGCCGCTGTCGCACGGGCTCCAGGACCTGCCAGAGGCTATGCACGCCCATGTGGCTTTGGCACGCGCTGTGCTTGTTGCGGGAGAGGGCGCCCTCCCGGTGCGTCAGTGCAGCTGCTCCATACGTGGGCCTTGGTAAAACAGAGTGTGACAATTGTGGAGAGACTTCCTTCGTGCTTCCTCTGTGGTGTCTTCGCCAGCAGGAACGGGCTTAAGAGTTGACAGAGGTCCAAAGGGACAGGGACGAGGAGAGCGCGACTCTCGGTGGGCGGTGGAGAGCGGGGGGAGACAGGCGAGGGAGGGAGAGAGGGGGACGGAGGAG
>WELB01000070.1:558614-604726 GCA_009602725.1 Spirogloea muscicola | reverse complement strand
GGCGCGCGGCAGGCGCGGCCGCGCCCGCGGAGGAGGCGGAGAGCGAGGCGGGCCGCGGCGGCGGCGGTCGCTATGGCGAGCTCAAAGGTCCGGCGATCGCGGCGGGCGTCGCCGTATGGGACGCCACTCGCTTTGACGGCTGCTCACTCTGACGGCTGCTTGAGCTCATTCCCGGAGGCTGTGACTGAGATAGATCTTATACTGCAAAGGATGTGGCTGCTGATAGTATTCTTCTCGCGGCGTGCACCTTGCAGACGTCGTGTCCTTCTCGTCGCAGACCATCGCGGCGTACCGCGCGGCGGAGTCAGAGCGCCCCGACGCGCTCTTCCGCGACCCGCTGGCCGCGCCGCTCGCCGGCCCCGTCGCGCTGGCCCGGCAGCGCGCCCGCGGTGGGCCTCCTGGCCCATGCTGCCGGCCAAGCCAGAATGCAACATCCACATGAGGTGTCTAGTGCATAGCCAAGAAGACAGTAGTAGCTATTTGGGCAAGAAACTTCGAATAGAATCTAATTTTCATCAAGACTTTCCTTTTCTTGGAGTGGGATGATCAATAAGATGATTGTTTACTGTGAATAGATAAGGTGGTTCAAGGATAGATCGTCATCTTGCCGCATGCCGCCTTACTCGCCAGGCTGAAACGTCGAATCGCTTGCTGGCTTGGGAGCATCTAAATGCCAGGCTAGTCGCTTGTAATGCCTCGGATTTGAAGCGATTTTTTGGGCGCTGCATTGATTGCAGCTGCAGCTGGATCTAATCCGGCACGATTCGCGCTGCGGACAAAGTGGATCGACGACGCTCTCCTCGAGGCCTTGCAGGCCTTCGAAGGCCTCTGCCGCCAGGTTGACGACGTGCAGGCTCCGCGCCGTTGCCAGGTCGTCATCTTAGGGTGCGGCATGGACGCTCGAGCTTGGCGGCTTCCCAGCATCCCGGCGGGGAACAAGTGAGTGACACGAGTACGGTTCTAACCGTTCTCAGCCACCGATGATATGGGATGGTCTGTTGAATATCATGATGAAATCGTAGAATGAAAATCACATTACAGATCCTCGATCTGCACCTACCTGTGAATGTGTTGCCTAACCCAGGACCCATATTCTGGGAGCTACTACTTTGTCAAGGTGTGTGTGCGTGTTGTTCAATGCAAGCTATGTGGCCGCTGCAGCCCTAAGCCGCCAGCCAACGTACTCTTCATGGTGGACAAGCCGAATGTTCTCAAGGAAAAAGCCAGGATTCTTTCGCAGCTTCAGGAGAGTGGCAAGCTCCCTCCTATCACTCTTGCAGAGGAGAGGATTGCTGTTCCTGTCAGTGTCGGCACAGACCGCTGGCAGGGTAAGTTGCGGGAGCGGGGTTTTGACAGCAGTGCCTGGACTACATGGGTGCTTGAGGGCCTGCTGATGTGAGAATGTCATCTGCCTGCCACCGTGCTGTGCCACGAAGTACTTGTCTTGTGGTCTTACTTCTTTGCCTAATCTCTCCGTCTTGTCGTCGGACTCTGCATGTTCTGGACAGATTAATGGACTGTGGCAGGATGTGAGTTGATGTGTCCTCGATGTTCACTGCGTTCTGACACTTTGTCCCCAGACCCAACAAGCAAGCTTTATCGCGCGTTGTCGTGCTTCCAGGTACCTCCAGCCTGAGTCAGTGAGCAAGCTTATCAGCGGCATCAGCAGCATGTCCACTTCGACTTCCCGGCTCATTGCCACTGGGGTGTGCCTGTCTTTCCTCCTGACTCCTCATTAATTGGCGTGTCTTGCACTTGAGGCTTTCTTTGCCCTCTCTTTTAGAGTATCGCTTTTACCTTGCTCTGTATCTTACCTTGCTCCATATGCTTAATACGATAAAGTTTGGCTGCAGTAAGGTGCAGCTCACACTGGACTCTCAATATCTTCACGGAGCATGCCCTCAATGCGTCACTAATCAAGTTTGGTGTAGGTGCTCCTTGTGGCCAGCTCGCCCCTGCTGTGGCAGCATAACACAATATGGCCCTTTCATCAGAGTTCCTGTCAGATCGTAGTACGAGTGGCAGTGGCTTTCATTGACTCTTCAGACATCTTAACCACAGCCAATGTGCACATTGCTAGATATCGGCAGCGGTTCTTGAAAGGAGTAGTGAAAGCAAGTCGGAACTGGTGAGATCGTGGAAATGGGGCTGTGATGATCCTGAGGGCTACTTCAGGGAGTACAATTGGAAGCTTGAGAAGATGTCCTCTGTGAAGTGCCCTTCACCCGGCTTGCTTGATCTCTTTGACTGATTGATTGTTCCTACGAGTATCAAGTACTAAGCCTGCTGCTTCTCCTTCACCTGAAGCAGCTTTGGCCCAGAGTAGCTTCATGATATTACTTGACTCTTGAATTTTAAAGCCCAGTCATATCAGACCTGTCTAAAGGATGTAAATGTTAGAACGTTACACATCTATTGTTCTTGAGTAAGGGAGACGAAGTCGACAGATTGACATGTATAATTAACGTGATTGCAGTCCTAGCTTGCACCTGAGGATCACGACTGCTGCAATGTTCGCAAGCAGCTGCCATGAGTCTTGGTGACGTCCATTGACAGCTGCAGGTTGTGCTTGGCAGCCACGCGAGGCCTCTGAGATTTATGGGCGGGAGTTGGGGCCAAGAGAGCCTGCCTCAACTACGTCAGGCAGCCCGCCATGCGAGACACGCCGAACTTGGTATATTGATTGCAGCAAGGTCTAAGAATGCATCACGCAAGCTTGCATGGTGGCTGTTTCTCATGGAGAACCAGTAGTCGTTACTGGGCAGATCCTTTTGACCTGCTCCTGAGCTGAGTCAGCACGGAGTATGCAGTAGATGCATAGCACTTCTTCTTGGTGCTTTTATGAGTGTGCTAAAAAGCGATCATCAATTTTGGAATAAAGCGAGTGTAGCACTTTAGTTGGCATACGGATCCAACTGAGTTGTTTTATAGACTCATGAGACAGACAGATAAATATCTTGATCAATTCTCTGTCGCGACTTTATGATTGCCTCAGCAGCCCCTGCCTTCCTATTATGCCAGACTCCAACGTAGATTTGCTGATATCTACTTTACAACGCATGCCTGCTGTCACTTCAAATGTCTTGCAGATCAAGGCTGAAAGAATCGCGTCTCAATGATATGGTATGGACCTTTCATTTTGGGGTTCTCTACAGGAATGGCGAAGGTCGTATGTCTTCTTGACAGCTGTGTACTGGAAAGGCCATGTGATTTGTACTTCTATTAGAGGCAGAGTATGAAGGCTGGCAGAATCTGCCAAGTGTTGCGCGAAAACTGTAGATGCAAGTCACCTTACACGAGATGCACTGTTGGAGGTGTGCCACACTGCCATCTTGAGCATGGCTGTGCTTACACCCACGATGGGAGGGGCCTTCGTGGCTGGCCCTTGAGCCCTGGAGGTGTGCAGAAAGTCGTCTCAAATCTACTGGGGTGACTGACAAGTGATGCAGGAAGCAATGGGAGCCAACAAGGGCGAGCTCAAGTCTTACGCCGCCACAATGAGAGCTGTGCCGAGGGCGATGGCGTAGCACTATTCCCATCTGGAGCATCGAAATGGATAGATCGGTCCTTAATCGGAAGGGGCAATGAATGTGAGCGACCAATTCAAAGGAAATTGCAGGGGTCTGTGGGGCTGGACAACCAGCAGAGGTGTGGGTGCTGCAGGAATGAGCAGCAATTCCATAAACGCACCAGCAAAGATGCTGCAAGATAGCAGCCCGTGGTAGCATATGAAAGTGTGTAAGGATTGGTCTGTGTAGCAAGTGATGGAGGGCCTTAGTGCCAAGTACAACGGCAAGCACATTGACATATGCACATCATGTGCTGCTAAGCTGACCCGCTCAGTAACAACGAGTCAGCAGGTAGAGGTCGCTAGCTGATGCCCGAATACCAAACGGCAATTGACAAGCCGTTGTGCTACCAGCTAAGGCTCGACCGAGCCAGCTTTCTGGTGCAGCTTTCCTTGGGGGAGGATGAATGTGTGTATCAAGTGATGGAGGGCCTGTGTGGCCAAGTACAAAGGCAAGCACTTTTAATATTGTACATAACCTGCTGCTAAGCTGACCCGCTCAGTAACCACAAGTCAGCACTTAGAGGTTGCTAAGTGATCCCGAATACCGGACGGCAATCGACAAGCCCTTGTGCCACCAGCTGGGGGGAGCGAGAAAGAAGTAGCATCTCCCAATGGGGGCAAGGGCTGTGAAAAGCCAGCCCGAATAGAATTGACAAAGGTTCGAAGGGGCCAAATGACGGAGGGGCCTAAAATGCTAAGGAGAGAAAGAAGGCGCGCGGTGCGCATGAAATCAAAGCGAGGCCAATGCGAGCATATACATTGTTCAGGTCGAAAATGCAGAAAGTGCAAAGAATGCAGCGCAAAGAATGTGCCTACATGAAATGACGCCCTATACTAGGAGGGCCGGAGGTGCCACAGAGCGGGGGGAGGCGTGCTGACGGGGGCCATGTCGAGTCGACTCGAGGAAACAGAAGGTGCGCGGGGTGCGCATGAACGATAGGGCGGCTAATCAGGAAGCGCGGCCAGATTGACTGGTGGCTGGGAAAGCCCAAAGGAATGGACAAAGGACTGGAGGAGCCGGAGTACGAAGGACTAGGACTAAGACATCAGCCAGGGAACGCTCAGTAACCTCTAGTCAGGAGATGCAAGTCTGAGTAGCTAGCCGGCGGAAAGACGTCGCCCTGACGGAAGCCGGAGACCGCCGCCAAAGCTCGGCCTGCGTGTAAAGAATGAGGATCGTCAAGCCCAAGGACGAGGCGTTGGTGTCGCGAAGCAAAGGAGTCGGAGCCAAACTTGTGCAATGGGTCAAAACAAACCAGATTTTGAAATATAAACAATGCCAAACGTAAGCGTCTGGGCGGGGAAGAGAAGAGCCCACAACTTGTCTCCCCTTCTCCTTAAGTAGCCATCGAGGTTCTCGGGGCCCTGCCCCCGGCCTCATGGGATTATTAGGCGCCCGGCCACTTGCTAAGCCCTCACAGAAGATCCACCCGTGGCCGCCGCCTCCGCCGCTGGAGTCGCCGCCGATTGCGGGGACCCCGCGCGGAATACTAATACTAATACTAGTAGAGTTCTAACACTAGATTCCGGCTTTGCCGCCGTCGCGCTCCTAAATTCCATATTGCTCCTTCATCAGCGTCGCGCGCCATTATTCAGAGATGCGCTTTCTCTAATCAGCGTCGCGCGCCCGTCCTTCGCCTCCTCAGTACCCCCTCCAGCTATCATTCCCTTGATATAGATGTTCCATCTTGTGTAACTTCGTTACACTGCGCGCAAGTGAACCGCGAAGGCAAGGGACCGCTGCATCGAGATGGCCAGACGCATTCGGAAGACTTGAGCGAGGGACCGGCGACGTTGAAGCCGGGCTGCTCGCCCTGCTGCCCGAGGCGGCGGGCCGCTGCACGCAGCGCAAGGTGGTGAAGCAAGTCAAGCCAATTCGTGCCAAAAAGAACGGGCTCGCCCATTGAGAATAAAAAAGATCGTGTATTAGAAAGAAATGTAGGCCAAATGGCCAGGTACAAAGGCAAGCACATCTAAAAATCTACATAACCTACAGCAGATTGACCCGCTCAATAACCACGGGTCAAAACATAAAGGTCACTACTCGATGCATGAATACTAGATGCCAGGAACGGAGCCCTTCTGCCACCTACTAGAGCTCGCCCAGCTTTCTGGTGCAAGGCACTAGCCTGAGCACGCTGCAAACAGGCCGAAACTCGACGTCGCAAGAGCGACAGATATGCAGCTGGCAAGCCCATCTCAGCCGGAAACACATCTGCGCGTTGAGTGTAGCCTAGATTGGCAATGTTTTGAAGCAGAGTGTGGAAGCGAGGACCCAGACAGCCGAAGATGTCGATTGCAGCTGGCAGGAGTTGATCGCATTGGGGGTAATCGGAGTAATGCCGCAGTTTTCTTTGCTCTGCTCCGCCCACTGCGTGCCCAGCAATGTGTGTTGATGCTGGGCCTTTATATGCCTCCGTAACAACAACGTCGACCAGAATAGGGGCTGGAAAAGCCAGCCCAAAAAAGAATGAACAGAGTACGAGAAGGGGGCCAGGAGAAGCGCTAAGAAAAAACAAGCACACAGAGAAACATAGCAGCTACGAATCACTCAAAAACCTCTGCTAAGCAGCCGCAGGTCGGAGATGCTAGGCTCGTGGAAGTGGGTCCCCTGGCCAGAGCCAGAGGCAGCAGCGAGGGCTCTGCCGGCACGAAAGTGCAACGCCCGGGCCATAGACCTCTGCAGCGAGACGGCCAGGCGCATTCGATACACTTGCGCCAGCGACCCGGCTGCAGGAAAGGCTACCGGCTCCCTATGGAAGCGACGGGCGATGGTGTGGCCAAAAAAAGGCTCCGTGCACGTCGACTGCCAGTGGAACAAACTCGTCTCCTACCGGGTGGTCCGAGTAGTTCCGTTCCTTTGCGCCCGCCGCTTGGCGGACTGCGTAGCCCGCCTCCTCCGACGAGCGTTTGGCTCTGCTGGAAACAAAAGAAGAAGCGCGGCCAGATTGACTGGTGGCTGGGAAAGGCCAGCCCAAAGGAATGGACAAGGTCTGAGGGAGCCTGAGTGCGAAACGAAGCAGTCAGTCGTGACAACGTCGGCGATGAGCCGAGGCCCCCCGCCGAGCGCGCTGACGACGAGATCGCCGCGCCAATCGGAGCCACTAGGTTGTTCCAGGCAGAAGCTAGTGCGAAAAAGCGCGAAGCCGCCAGCGATGGTTGGGGAGGAAGGAGCCGGGTGGGAAGGCCATGACACGTGGCGGCAGCGTGGCGAGCATGGTAAAGATACGGGGGGTGGTCAAGCTCTTGGCGGCCCGAGGTGGGGCCCTCCTTCCCCCTTCCCCCTTCCCGCCCTCCTTCCCCTCTCCCCGTTTCATCTTCCCTTCTTGCGGCTGGCTCTCGCAGCATTGAACATTGTCCATTCTTTTTGGGTTGGCTTTGCCAGCCCCTCTTCTCAATGGGCGAGCACCTTCTTTCTATGGCCTCACACCCACAGCTCCTCTTTTCTATGGAGCTAGCTCCTCCCTTCTCGTACTCTGTTCATTCCTTTTGGGGCTGGCTTTTCCAGCCCCTATCCTCAATGGGCGAGCACTTTCTTCTATTAGATTTGAGGCTCGCTTTTGCAGGCTTAGCGCTTCCCCTGGCCCCCTTCTCGTCCCTTTGTTGATTCATTTTTGGGCTGGCTTTTCCAGCCCCTATTCTCAATGGGCGAGCACTTTCTTCTTTTTGCAGCCGTCCGCCCCGTCCAAAAAAGGAAAAAAGGAGCTGCATACAGTCAGCCTCGTCTTTTCGCCCACGCGAGCCGCCCATGGGGCGGGCCACCGCCCATCTGGCCGCCCGATTTCCGGGCTGGGCTGCCGGCTCGCCCAGAGATTGAAAGCTGTATTATGATCTCTTTTCCCCAGATGAAATCTCGTGTATTTGAAACAAACGAAGGCCTAATGGCCAAGTACAAAGGCAAGCACATCTAAAGACCTACAAATCCTACAGCAGATTGACCCGCTCAGCAACCACGGGACAATTCGTACAGGTCACCAAACGATGCCTGAATACTAGATGGCAGATACGAAGGCCTTCTGCTACCAACTAGATCAACTAGAGCTCGCCCAGCTTTTTGGTGCAAAGCATTAGCCTGAGCACGCTGCAAACAGGCCGAAACTCGTCGTCGCAAAAACGAACAGATATGCAGCTGGCAAGCCCATCTCAGCCGAAAGCCATCCCCAGAGGACAGCCATTTGCACCCTCTCTCGTACTCTGTTCATTCTTTTTCGGGCTGGTTATTCCAGCCCCTATTCTCAATGGGCGAGCACTTTCTTCTCTCGTCTGCCCCAGCCCTGTGGCTCCAAAACGTAGATGCCAAGCCCGCCCCATCTGCATAATTCTCCTGGATGGACTCAGCTTGCTTACAACAGCTCCCTTTGTATCAGCAGCCGCCTTCACCCCCCACACTCTCACTCACTCAGGCACCTTACCTTGTCCCCACTGCGCCCCCCGCCTTCGCCCACTTGGCCCGCTCGTCCTGCCCGGCCTGCCTGCCTGCCCTCTCCCTCGCGCTTCTCCTGTTTGGCGAGCCTGCCTGCCCCTCCGCCGCAGCCCGGGGCTGAGACATGGGCGGGGCCAGCCGCCGCGAGGCCATCGCCCGGGTGGTCATTGCCTTCGGCGCCGCGGCGCTCGTCCCGCTCACCGTGGCGCCCTTTGTGGAGCTCGCCACCGTCCTGCTGTTGCAGCGCCGCGAGGCTCGCCTGGCCGCTGATGCTGCAGGCGAGCCCCGCACCGCCCAGATCCTCCGCTGCTATTGCGTTGTGGTGTGCTCGGCTGAGCCCGCAATGGGCACATCGACTGGGTTCCAGACCTGGCCATGCCCAGCCATGTTACGAGGCATGGGCAGCATTGTAGTCGCAGCCCTGCTGCGTGCCAGCGTCAGGGGCACTGCATTAGCAGCGAGGACAGCCTGCAGATGGCCGCTGCAGTGACCCACAACTAATGCTGCATATGTGGCGGGGGCTATGCACAGACTCCAGTCATAGCGAGCCCGCGGGTGCGTGCAAGCGGCTGGCTGATGGCATGACTCGTGCTGGCACGTCGGCGAACGAGCCGTCGGTTTCAATCGAGTGGTTCCAGGGAGCAGACGACGAGCACACCCGTACATGGGGGGCAGCCAACACCGCCAAGGATGATGGTGATGGCCTCGCCCACAAGGGCGGCGAGCACGAGCCCAGCCTGCCAAGCTTGCCTGAGGGGACAGAGGAGGAGGATGTCGAGGAGGAGGAGGAGGACGGCGAGCACGAGCCCAGCCTGCCAAGCTTGCCTGAGGGTACAGAGGAGGAGGTTGTAGAGGAGGAGGAGGAGGAGNGGGAGGGGGGGGAGGAGGGGGAGGAGGAGGAGGAGGAGGAGGAGGAGGAGGAGGAGGGTATGGCCATCCCTTCAACCGCCGCCGACGCGAGTGGGGTCAGCATAGGCAAGCCTCCAGAAGCGGCTCCAGTGGCGACAGGGGCGAAAGACGGTGGCATGGAGGGTGAGGAGTCGCCCTGCTCAGTGATCCAACTGCACGTGGTGTCACCACCCAGCTCGGAGGACTTCAGCTCAGTCACAGCGGAGCCCGCCGCTCTCAGCGCCGATCCAGATGCCAACACTACAGGAAAGGGAGTCGAGCCGGCAACTACTGTCAGACGGCTGGACTTTGTCGATGACAGCGGCGAGGCGGCGAATGGCGCCTTCTCAAAACGCGAAAGCACTCCAGCTGCAGGCAGTGGCTATGAGCACTTGCAATCAGAAGATGCTGCTCATGTGGGCAGTGGCGCTGACCATCTCGCTGAGTGGCACCCTGCTGCAAACACCACATGGGCCAGCGCCACAGTGAGAAGGAAGTCTGATGCCGCTGAGCAAGGCACTGCCGAGGAGACCGATGGCCCTCAGTGCACCTCTGGCAATAACCAGCACTCACCTTTGGTTAACGACCAGATGCCTCTTGTGGAGGCTGCTGGCTCGGGGAAGAATTTGCCTGCTGTTGCAACTGCAGAAGGCTGCAATGGCAACGATGAAAACAAGCTCAACCTGAGGGAGATGGAAAAAGTGGCTGACGACGAGTGCGTCGAGCAGCGGGCAAATTCCCAGTTGATGCCCGAAATTGTTCCCAATCACTTTGATGACAAGGCTATTGTGACCGATATGCCACTGCCAGGCAATAATAGGCCACCAGCGAGCACTAGGCAACCACCAGACAGTGAATTGTTGGCAACTGGTGTCAAGACTAAGCAGCTGATGAGGTGCCGCTGGTGTGGCTGCCAAGGCTCTGATAACTGCTGCGCTCTCAACAATGCTATCATTCTTGGCAGGTAAGGTCTGGCAGTGTTCCTCACTTCTTTCAGTTGCTGCCTGTAGCTTATCAACTATGTTTTCATGCCAATGTTTGCAGTACGATTCGGAGGTTGTGTCTTGTATGATTTGTTCGAATGTCTTGCTTCGAATGTACTACTGCAATCACAGGCTTTTCTTTTAATGTCCGTTAATGTTCTTAGCAAATGTTTTAGCTCTACAGGTCAATGGTTCACATATAAAGATATTATTGGCTATCTTTCGTGCAGTTTCGGCAGTACATGAGCCCATCTTTGGACAACGGCAGTCATTTATCCAGCTCTGGTGTTTCATCGCAAGTATGGCAACAATCTATTATCACATGTACTTGTAACAAAAAAGTGTTAGACAACCGATTAGCAGTAGAAAAGTCTGCACTAGCTATGGTTGTCTCTACTCAGATGTTAACACTACAATGTATCAAAACCAGATTACCAGATTTGATATCACTTTCTGTACTGAAAGACACTTTTGATCGTGTACAGTCTGTTGTTAATTTCTTAAATTGGATAATGCATTCAGTTCGACTTTTAGAAATGAGAAGCAACACAAGTAGGATGGTTTATGTAATATGAAGCAGATGCAAACAACTTGAAGAATGTGTTTTTTAAGTGTTCGTTTAACATAACTCTCAGCTTTTGAAGGGGAGGAAAAAGTCACCCCTTCTCCACTTTATTGGAAAGTCTCACACTTGGTAAAAAGTTAGGTGTCACAGCTGACACTCTCGGGATTGCTATTTCTTTTTCTTTTTGATCATCAGTATTGTGAGGTATTGAATATCCTCAATAGTGCAAAGCTTCACATCCATAAGACCTCAAGCTCAGCTACCCTGTTGCTATACGATCTCCATCGTCATTTCTGTTACTTCTGCACAGCAGGAGCTTCAGTTCCTCTGTACATCATCACCAAGTCCTTGACAGTGCGCTTCATACTCCCTTTGTTCTTGATCATAAGGTGACGGTTGACATCAGAATCAAAGAAGCCCTGCCAATGAATTCCAAATGGCACCAGTCAGTCAAACAACCTCTTTGAATACACATGAAAGTGTGCATAGACTACTTCTACACCATCAGAGACCATGCAGTCAAAAGTGAGGTAATATGCTACAAATGAAGAAAGAATGCGAGGTTGGCAAATGCGATAGCAGGATTGAGCTTTGAATCTTACCATCTCTTCAAGCTCCTCGAGCATAGGATCCCATTCTGCAGATGCAATGAGATCATTCACAGTCTTGCCGATGTCAAGGTTATTCTCTTCCAGCAGCTTCTTGTTCAACGAATTGTTCCCGAAGCCCATGCTGGCCAACTTTTGCAGAGCCGTCAGCATCTGGACAAGACGAGGTTCATGGTACAATCTCAGAATCACTTAGGAGAAATTTATGAGACATGTAACAAATAATATCAATGAGAAGGACAAAGTTGCACTAGCATAAGTCAATAAAGAAGAGTATCAAACATGCATACCTGAAGATCTTCAACTTCTGCCTCCTCAGCTTGAGCTGGAGTAACAACTTCTGCAACCACTTCAGGTGTACTACCAATATCCTGGGTGGCATTAACATCCTTGATCGAGGTGCCATCCTGGGGGCCAGCACTCCCAGAGGACTGCTCCTGTGTAGAATCCGCAGGAGTATCCTCGACGGATGGCATGTCCACAAGTGAAAAGCCACCGACACTGCTCTCCTCCACGCTTAAAGTCTTTGTACTTTGCTGTGAGGCTGCTTGAACAACATCAGCACTTTCCTTTTCCTCGGATACAAGGGCAGGCATATCATGGGCGATGCCCGCAGTCTCCTCAGCGGAGTCCACAAAATGCACAGGAATCTGCACAACAGAAGGAGCTGATGGAGCATCTTCCACAGCAGGCTTCTCCACATCAGGAGCAGTAGTGGTGCTTTCTGTCACTAACTCCTCAGTTTTTCCCTGGAGAGAATCTTGTGTAACAACTCCTGCTGCATCTGCCACAGATTGAGCAACTTGCGGGGATGGATCATCCTTTGAAACGACCTGCACAACCCCAACATAACCAATTGAGGAATTTAGTCAATGAATAACGTGATAAGTGCACATAGCTGCAGCATTGTCAATTATTGAAGCTAGTGATCGTAACCAGAAAAGTCAGCCAAACCAGAACGAAGACAAGTAAACAAGTTGAGTATGTATGGAGCTGGCTACGCAAGAGGTATGCTGTACCTGAATGAGGACCCACACACGATGTCCGAACCTGGTGCCATTAGGCGCCATCAAGCGCCAGTGCGAGACATATCGCCCAGGCAATTCAGGCGCAACCATGTCGACTGAAGCGTCAAGTTCATCTCCTGGAACCAAACCATCTTTAGGTACCTGCACATATTTGTAGTCATCATGATCACCACCATCATAGTAGCTAAGCTGCTAAGATGTGTGCACCTTCATTTGTACTTGTTCTTACATACAGGGCACGAACATCACACGATAGATGCTGCCAAGATACACTGCGATGGGACAGCCACACATGTCCAGAATACGAACCTGAAGTGCAATTGCGTCAGTCAAGCCCAGCTTGGAACCCCCGATGCAGATGAGCTGTGTACCCTCTGGCCAGTGAGTGTTGCTTGAGTTCCGAAGACGCCAGATCTTAGTGAACCGAGTTCCTGGCAGGATTTCAGTGCCATCAAAGATGGTAACATCTTTGACAAAGCGAGCATCCAACTTGCCGTGGGAATGAGGCATGAATGGAGCACGTCCTGGGTGGCAAGGACGTCCCATCAAGAAATGCGTTCCAAATTGTGGATACCGCATGCCCTGCACAAGAAGACAATCATCAGTTTGACTTTCACAGAGTACAACATATCTTGTCACACTTGCAAGTACTACTACATAAATGACCTACGTCATCCTAATTACAATGTGCATGATGCAACTACCCAGGAGTTAAGCAACACACCGCAGGCTTGCAGCCATATCCAGGACCACCAGCCCAGAACGGTTGGTGATGGCGGGGTCTGAACACGGGGTAATCAATCTTCTTATACTCTCCCTCCTTGCCGTGGCTTGCATGGCACTTATGGCAAAGATCATAGTCATCCTTACTGCACATCCAAAATCCAAAAATCGTAATAGTGTTCACTCAATCAGCTTGGGATGCTGTTGTATGACACACAGTCAAATGAAGACAAGCACGCATCATACTAAGAAACAACCACATATACAGTAGTGCACAGGATCACATATTTGTTGCATGTATGCAAGCAAACTTTGACTAATCAAGAGGAAAATCTCCATGACTTACTCAAGAGCCTTGAAACGCGGGCCAACGATTGGGACTATATCACAAATGTCACACTGGACTCCACGGTGAATGGCCTGATCAGCAGGCCCATCATCAACCTTTCCATCTTTTTCTGCCGAAGCAGCTCCTGGCCCAGAGGAGGTGGTAGCGGATCGATTGGTTGCTGGGGCAGGGGACGGCGGTGCAACTGGCGCGGTATCATTAGCAATGTTCTCGAAATGTCCAAGGAATTTGGCCAGATGAGGAGCAACAGATTGTAAATGAACTTCATACTTCTTCATCATGTCAGCAAAAGACGACATGTCTTGGTTCTGACCAATCTTCATCTTCAGAAAGTTCTTAGACATCTCCTCAAAAAGCTGCGGATCACTGAGGAATGAGAACGCATGTGGAGCGTCTGCAGCTCTCTCTGCTTCTTTTTGAGTGGCAGCCGAGGCCCTTGTCGGTTCATCAGTCGTCAATTTCACAGTCAAACGCAGTGGATTGAGCTGCTGGAGCACGATGGCATCTCGAATGTCTTCATCTCCAAGAGTGGTGATGTTGTCACCATCTATTCGAGCAGGTGCAGGAGGAGGAGGTCGTGTAAGAACAGATTTCAAAAGTAGGAAGTAATGCGCCATGTAAGCACATCCCAGAAAGTATGAGGTGATGTACAACAACAGATTTCGAGGAGGTGGGGCTTTTGGACAGCACAGTATGTTTGGGTCAAGCATTAGTGATCACAATATCGACAATGCTCTAAATCGCCTGGGTAGCTGAGAAGTGCATTCCCACTTACCACTGTCAGTGTACGTAATCGTAAGGTGGCTTGAGGGTGAGATCTTGAAAGACTCGCGAATGCGCTCCTCCAGAGACGCATGAGTTGGAAGAGGAGACTTGCTCAAAGTCGTGCGGCACATGACGCCATCGTAGTTCAGCTGCATGCACACGATTTACGTAGTAAGACCACCTCACAAATGCCCTGAACATTCACAGTAGACCTTCTCCAACATATGGGCCTCAAATTGGAGTCCAACAGTGGGTGGGCACAGTGTGCTTCTACATCAGTCAAAGATGTCATAAGCAGGGCACACTGAAGCATGCTCAATGTCAAAAACCATGTGGCACTTCCCACAAACCAGCCCAGCCCACAGGAAGTAGCACATACATTGCAGATTTGTGCAGCAAACTATCTATTCAAATTATGACACGGCAGGCCACAATGAGCACCTCCTCCAGACGCAGCACTAGTCGGCCAAATTGAAACGAGCGGGTCAGCGTGCACCAAGACTCGAGCAAGAGCAGAGCCTCATGGTGGACCAGCAGCGAACAGCTGCCAAGCCACTATGAGAGGAGTGTGAAGCACACCTTGACAACAACAACGTCATCCATGGCTCGTGAGGCGGGGCTGCGTTCCAGTGAGCCGCAGGCACAGCAGGGACAGTCAGGCGCGGGCGGAGGCGGAGGCGGAGGCAGAGGCGGAGGCAAGCGCGCGCAGGTAAGGCAGGCAGGCCACCGCGTTCCCGTGAGCCGCGGGGCTGGTGTGACAATGAGAGCTCGCGTGGGGAGGGGGGCTATAAGGCGGAGCGGCTGCGTAACCCCAACGCCCACTCCGGCCTCGAAGCCCCTCGAAGATGTCCGTCCAGCCAGGTTAATATTGGCCGACGGACTCGATCACGGGGTCGAGCTCTTTGTAGCTCTGACTGGTGCGAGCTGCGCGCCAGCATTTGAAATCAAAAACAAGGCCGCCCACGCGCTTTTTGGGGCGGTGCCGTGTCAGCCGAGAGGCGGGGGCCTCCCATCTAGACCCTTCGTCGGGCTGCGGACAGCTTGGAGACCAGGAGCCTAGCATCTCTGATTTGGGGCTGCTTAGCAGGGGTTACTAAGTGATTCGTAGCTGCTTTGTTTCTTTGTGTGCTTGTTTTTGAGCATTCCCTGGCTGATGTCTTAGTCATAGTCCTTCGTACTCCGGCTCCTTCAGTCCTTGTCCATTCCTGTGGGCTGGCCTGTCCCAGCCACCAATCTGGCCGCGCTTCCTCTCTTGTTTTTCTTAGCGCTTCCCCTGGGCCCCTTCTCGTACTCAGTTCATTCTTTTTTGGGCTGGCTTTTCCAGCCCCAATCCTCAATGAGCGAGCAATTTCTTCTTCTTGGGGACCGGGCCCCGTCTCCCAGGCGCAGGAGAATAGGGGCTGGAACAACCAGCCCGAAAAAGAATGAGGAAGGGAAGCAGCCCCCGCTGTCCTCTGCGGGCTCACCGGGCTCCTCAGAAAGTGCTCGCCCATTGAGGCAGAGGCAGGCTTCCCTTCCGGAGTTCGCGCCATGGCCGAGCCCGGCAGAAGAAAGTAGAAGAAAGTGCTCGCCCATTGAGGATAGGGGCTGGAAAAGCCAGCCCAAAAAAAGAAATGAACAGAGTACGAGAAGGGGGCCAGGGGAAGTGCCCGGCAGAGGACCCTGGCACCACCTAGAACCGTCCGCCTCCCGACGAGCACGCCACCATGTGCTCACCTTGTGTGCATCCCAATCCAACGCCCCATTTGGACACGCTTTCCGGCTCCGTCGGACATACATATTTTTGAAGGGGTGTCCAATATCAGCTATCGCACTCTACTGGAAGCGTCTTTTCTCTACTGCAAGAGTCTCGCTCATTTCCACGGCCCCTTTCTCGTCCTTTGTTGGTTCTTTTTTGGGCTGGCTTTTCCAGCCCCTATTCTCAATGGGCGAGCACTCTCTACTGCCCTTGCCCCCTTATGGGCGAGTACTGTCGCGGTTCACTTGCGCGCAGGCCGAGCTTTGGCGGCGGCCTCCGGCTTCCGTCAGGGCGACGTCTTTCTGCCGGCTAGCTACTCAGACATGCATCTCCTGACTAGGGGTTACTGAGCGTTCCCTGGCTGATGTCTTAGTCCTAGTCCTTCGTACTCCGGCTCCTTCAGACCTTGTCTATCCCTTTGGGCTGGCCTTTCCCAGCCACCAGTCAATCTGGCCGCGCTTTCTTTCTTCACGGACCGCTGAAGGGGGACCGATAAGCGTACTTTATTCATTCTTTTTGGGGCTGGCTGTCCCAGCCCCTATCCTCAGTGGGCGAGCCCTTTCGATTTTGGATGAGCTTACTTTCTTCGGACAAGCTTCTTCCCTCTCTGATAGAAGAAAGTGCTCGCCCTCAGAGAAAACCGACTTGCATTTTCTGACTACAGGTTACTGAGCGTCCCCGTGCTGGTGTCTTAGTCCTTAGGACTCCGCCTCCTTCAGACCTTGTGCATTCCTTTGGGCTGGCCTCTTCCAGCCACCAGTTAATGCGGCCGCGCTTGCTGTCCTGAAAAGGGGCTGGCAAAGCCAGCCTAAAAAGAGTGGACAATGGATAGCAGCACGTGATAGACATTTGTGAATGTGATTGCCTTTGTACTTGGCCACTCAGGCCCTCTCCATCCACTCAAATACACTACATACCGGCAGGGATTTTCTTTGTGACAGGCTTCCCGTTCGTTTTATGTAGCCACTTGTTGCTCTAGCTTTTGCCTGAACAGTGTATTGGCTAAAAAGGCCTTCTCGCTCATTTTATGCGCACCGGACGCCTTCTTTTTCCTTTCTTCAGCGCTTTCCAAATCCTTCGGACTTAAACCATACTTTTCTGGCTAGCCTTCTGTGACTTGCGGCTGCCAAACAGAGGTTATCAAGCGGCCATTCTTTCTGATACTTGTATGGCTGTGTGGTTCTGCGCTTATACAGCCGTCTGCGCAACTCGCACTTGGAGTGGGCTGCTGCTCAGAATGGCTCACCATGTGCATCAAAGTATCTGGTGGGAGCTCCTGCCTTCACCTTGGCTCTGTGTGCACCTGGCTGGCTTTACAGCCAATCTTCTTATATGAGCAGCCGCATTCTCCTCTTGGCATATTCCTTTCCTTGACTGACCAAGTTGCTGAACTTAAGCACCACTGCATTTTGTCGCCAGTAATGCTCTATGATGCAGACCCATGCACCAGCCGGTTTAGCTCATCATTCTGGGCGTTTGCTAGACCTCAGCCACTTGTAATTGCAAATGCTCAAGAACATCATCTATGCATTCCCACTTTGGCATGCTCAAATACCTCAGATTGTGAATTCTACTAGTCAAATCTGCACAAGACAAGTAGCAAAGATAGACCTCGATAGGGTAGTACCCCAAAGAGCAATGCTGAGAAGTTGCTGGCTTGGCAATAGTAAGTCAGCCAAACTCGGCAAGCGAAGCCTTCAGAAGAGCTGTAAAGGCCGATGCCAGGGAGTTGTCATCTGCTTTCAGCTTTACTGTGGCTGTCCTTGTGGAGGTATTCATGTGCAGCTCAACAAGGAAATAGGCCCCAGGGCTCAAGCTAGCTGCTTGCGCATAAAAGAAGAATTTGAAGTTGGGTGGCTGTCCACCAGAGGCCATGCACTGAATGCACTTGGTAGCCATGTGCTTGAGAAGCGGCGTAGGACTCGTCAAAGTAGCTGCGCCACCTTGTAACCTCTCCTCCTGCAAAACAAGCGGCACATGGCCACAACTTTGGCTGTCAGGTGATGAAGGTGTTCTTGGCATGTGTGACAATGTCACTTCATGAAGGCACCCACTTCGTTGATACAGTTCAATCTGCAGACAGCACACAGACCTATACCGAGTGTAATGAGCTCAAGCATGACAGCTTGTGCATTTAATAGGGGAGTATGGAGTCACGTTTCAGAAACTCACCAGCAATTGAGAGACAGGTAGGTGACCCCATTTCTGCTGAAATGTGCCAGCATCTAGGCTTGGCTTTGCCACCAGTTGGAGGGGCGGAATCGAGGGTGCAGCTGCTGCAGGAGCAGGGCTTGAAGGCCCAAGAAGGTCATCTAGAGTCAAAGGAGACGCTGGAACTCTCACTTGGCTAGCAAGGCTTGCGTCGGATGATGCTTTCTGAGATACAGGGAGAGGATGTAGAGGTTGTGATGCCATAGCAGGCAGGGGCGGAGAGGATGCAAGGAGTGCCAACTCTGACGGATTGAACGCACGTGGCCCATTGCTGGTGAGCCCCTGACTTTCCTCTGTCAATGATAAACACAGTGTTATGTTAGAGGACAACTGGATGACGTATCATTGTCGGCAACCTGGACATCATCTGTCTATACAGCCCGCGCATCATGTGATGCTTCCTTGGCAGCAACAACCGCAACTCCTTGATGATAGTACAGATCTACATTGTGTGCAAGTTCTCTCATGCTAGTGACATAGGGCCAAGGTCCGCCACTGAGAACAAGAGCCCTCACACTGGGACCAGCAAAACAACTGGGGAAAGAAGAGTCGTAAAGCAGTGCACATACACTACTGCAACCCTACCTTTCTCAGCTGGGCTCAACAGTGTATCGTTGTCACTGTATTGAGCAGCATCTGGCGCAATGGCTGAAGTTGAAAGAATGACATCTGGCTGTGTCTCTCCAATCTCCGCAACATCCATCTGGCCCCTGTGCTCTTTGTCTAGGAACATGTAGGATGGCTGCCTCAAGCGATATAGTGAAGAAGCACACCACCACGACCACGATGAGTGTCACATTACTCCTCAGCTGAACAATGTAAGAAGTCAACCCTCTCTGGTCAAAGCACATGCATAGGATGACCTGCTCCAGCCGCAATGCCAGGTACTGACCTGGTCATAAACCACTGCCAAGGTGTTGAATTCATCAAATATCCTGTCCTTTGCCTCACTGCTCTGTGCATCGGCAAACACAGAGACAACTTGCTTGGGTGGATTGATGACTCTCTCAGCAGCTTCAATGCCAGCCTGTAGCAGTCTGTAGTACAGGAGGGCTCGATCGTGAATATCCTGCATAGAACCAGGAATGCTTGAATCTCAGACATGCTTTGTTCCACAGCAGCAGCCATGCTTTGTTCCACAGCAACATGCTGACAGTTGACACTTGGGAGCCTCAACAGAGCCCCAACCATTCCTGGATCTGACTGGTGATCTACAGAAATTGGAAGAGAAATGACTATGTTCACTTGAGTTGTAGACGAGTTTATACATCAGTATACACCTGATGGCAAGTTTTAAACTCGTATATATGGATCATTTAATGGACTGCCATAATCTAAGACAGCTAGGGCTGTCAAGTAGTGCTCAGAGAATATTTCCAGCAGTTGCAGACTCCCTTCAACCGTACTAGTACCATGTAAAAAGCTTGTCTGGGACCCCCTAACCTCTATCTTGGTGTTGATACTTCCCATCATTGTAAACTGGAGGCTGAGCGCACTGTCGGTACCTGCTGAGAGTCACTGAGACCGGCAGCCACAGCTGCTCCCAAGATCTTCTGACACTCTGGTGGTCTTTTGAAGAAGAGCTTAGCAACCGCAGTCAGCAGCTCCAAGCGCACCTGCGATTTCGACATTTGCAATGTTCTGCTCAGGAAGAAAACGACTGCTGCACATGCACCTGTTGGCTTTTTCATAAAACATGCACAAGAATAGCATCGCATGCGGCCTGTGAACCAGAGCCTCGTAATATGACGGCTGTGTCCTAGCAGCAGCACTTGCCATCTCCTCCTAAGTCCACGTTGAGTGAGCATCAAGGCAACTCTAGCAGAGCTGCTCCTTGTCTTAAGCAGCACAACAGTGGTGATCCACATACTCATGTATACACACCTCGGCACTGTCCTCCTCTTCCCAACTTTCTATAAACCCCTCAATAATGTAGGGAGCATCGGCCATGTCCTGACCATACTCCCCCAGCAGCCAAATGAGCGCTGCCTTTGCCTTGGGCTCCTGAACTGATGAACTCCTCACACCGCCAACAACTGCAATGCAGTCCTGGCTCCACTGTGGGTACTTCCGAAGCAGGTCTCTCACTAAAACCTGTTCAAAATATGTATAGGGGTATGTGCAAAGGCAAAAGAAGCACCAGTGGCTAGGCACACAAAGAGCGGCATGTGGAGCAACAACAGGACAAGGCAAACTGCAGCTTATAGAGGACACTCAGAAACGAACAATCACTGACAATTCTCTGGAAGCTCTTCTGAGGTCTAAATTGCTGGCACTTTGTTTGATGATTGTAAAGCATGATGGGAGTCTAAGGCCTAAAGAACATCCTACCAGAGTTTCAGCTGTGATGTAATCAGTATCCATGTCCAGAAACTGGAGAAGCCTCTCCACAATCCCGTTCACATCGTAGCTCTGAAGCACAATTTGCCCCACTGCTCGGACTGACATTCGAGCTATAGCTACATCCACATTTGCAGCATACTCACAAAGCTCTGACACTGCAGCAATACCATTTGCGGACAATGCAGAGTGAGAAATATGTTGTCTTCCAGTATGAGAGGCATGCTGATACCAACGCACTTGTATCCAGCCTTAAAAATTGAGCAGTAGACTGACCACTCAATTTCCCCTAGACTAAGCTATGGAAAGAAAGGATAAGAAGGAAGAGCAGATTCAAGTACCAATCTCATATGTGTTGTTCTCATTTGCGACCGCGGTTAGCATCTCTATCTTCAGCTTCTTCACATAGCTTGGGTCGCTGAACTTGCAGTAGAAGTGTTTAAAATCTGGAGCAAAAAGTATTGGAGCTCTCCCTACAAGGAGGTTCAGATGGCTGAGTACAGCATAGGACACTTCTGGTGATCCTGTACTTATCAATGTCAGCAGTGGTGCCTTGATTCGCTCATATACCTGTCATGAGTATTTCATTAGCAGCAATCAGCACAAGTACTGAACAGTGTATACTGTCAACCCCCTCCATTTACTCGAAATGTTCCTTTTGCTTTCTCTGTATGTGAAGCACAATTGCTCGATCCACCAGAAAGACACACGCAGAAAGAGCCCTAAGCTCAATATGAGTAGATCCCACGTTGTTAGAGCTTGATGAGATGAGGGCAAGGCGTTGCTGACCTGCTGATGTACGTCAGCCATGGACATGGTAAGGTGGAGAAATACTTTGACAGTTGCCAGGACAACTGCACTATTAGCGTGCTGCAACCGGTCTTCGAGGACATTCATGATGTCAAATGTCTCGCTTGGATCCTCAGGAGTGTACTTTGCAACAACTTCAAGGACTAGGCATTGGCCCCATTCACTGCACTCCTTGATCCTGCCAGCCCAGAAAAGACCATCAATCATGTGGGGTACTGCTTGCTACTCAAGTCTGTAGCATCAGCTCATTCTGGGACTGTAGGCTACCTGTTCAGTAAGGCATAGACGATCACTTTGCTGGAGAGGTAATCTCTTTCTCTGGCTGATTCCTCATTGCTCTTGCTAGCTTCAGTATGAAAGATCTCTTGCAGAGAGCAAAGACTGTTCACAACAACCTGCAAACAAGCCTTCCTGAGAAACCTCATGAAAATGGCAGGATCTGTTTGCTGGAGACTGCAGAGAGCATCTTCACTTCTTAGGCAGGAATGTTAGTCAAGATTCTTAACGGTCACTAGACAATGCCTCTTAAGTATACAGCAAATTGCGATACGGTATGAGCAGCTACCTGAGGGTCCGGGTCATGCAGAAGAAGGGACTTCAGTTCCACAGTGAAATCGTTGTCGGTGACTGATGATGGCGACAAGTTGTACAGCTTCAGGACGCCCATAGCAGCTGTGAAGCGTACATACGGATTCGAGTCCTGCAAGTGAGCATCCAAGTGATGAACTTCTCACGAGCTGGAGTGTCAAAGTGCCTTGCATATGACTATGAGATCATACGCCCATGAAGAAATAAGTCAATTCCCTTCTACTGGTGTATTCCGTGCAGCTGGGCACTAAAACTCGTCATTAGAGGTATTGGACCAACTCTTAGGGAGGGTAGATGAATACCTGCAGCCCTTTCTTCAGGGGTCCCACGAGATACTCGACAAGGCCTTTGACACGCAAGGAGCAAAGGCTGCGAAGTGCCAAGCCCCTTATCATAGGATCCTCATCCTGATTGAGGATAAAGTGACATTCAGGACATGTCAAGGTGAGGAACCCTATAGATCCAGAATGGCAAACTTTCTTATGCCTGGCTGCTGCAAAACAGCTCATGTGCAACATGCAACAGTACTAGTTGACCCGCAATAACTCTGTACAAGCCTACGGCAGGTGAGCTGCTCACGCTGCAGTCCTTCTGGAGAAAATTGATCGTAAGGAGGGCGAGCTCGGGATTAACGACAGCATAGTTGCAAACATAAAGGTAGCACATCTTCTTCAGAATGAGGTCGGAAGTGGCGCTGCACATGACCATCTCACTGGCAAGCCCAGATGCTTCAGCTTCATCAGATGTTAGAGAATGATAGAGTATGTTGTAAGGACACAACATATCAAGCTGGGCAATTGTTTAACAGACAATACAAGCCTGCATATCCTCTGTAGGCAGCTAGTCCGTCAAGAATCAGAGCCTCGGGTGCCGGCCTACCTGAACAGGCTGGAGACATCGATGCCGATGGTCATGTACGAGATGACGCGCTTGTACAGCTCGCGCTTGAGCTCCTCCAATCCGGGGGCCCTGAGGATGACAGCAGGAGATCACAGACCAATGCCAACGGCGGCAGGCAAAGTCATCTGATATCCTTCAATATCACCTAAGTATTGACCTCTGCAGGGACGCTCAGAAGCTAGGCAGGCACTCAGTGCCGCCTGCCAAAGCGCTCGGGGGCAAGAAGGATGGCAAGCAGGGACCGCGGCTTCCACGCCGTCGTCGCTCACCGGCTGCCGGCTAGCGAGCGGAGCTGGCCTTTGAGCTCCGCGAGCTCGCCCTTGCGGTTGTCAGCGTCCATGGCCGCTGCTGCGGCTGCCGGAGCCGGCGACCAGGGCGATGATGCGAGACCGCGTCGAGTACAAGAAGACGGCGACGAGGCAGTCTAGGAAGAGAAGGAGAGCGCTCTCAGCGCCGTCGCCGGCGCCGCCATCGCGCGCCGCAACGCGCGCCGCCGCCGCCGAGTCCAGGCCCCGGGACGACGCGGCGTCGGAGAGGGCCGCCCCTAGCGGCAGCCATGGCCGCGGTCCGCCGCTGAGTCGCCAATAAGCCTGGCGCTCCGAGGCGCGGCGCCGGGGCCCCGGAGGCGGAGCGGCGGCGGAGAAGGGACGGCCTCGCAGCGCCGCCGCCGCGCGCGGCGCGGCGAGGATCGCGGCGCCGCCGCCGCCGCCAGCGCGCCAACCGTTGGGCAACGGGTTTAGGGTTTAGGCAGCCGGCGGCGGCATGGCCGCCCTCGAGTTCCTGGAGGGCGAGCGGGTGGCGCACCCCGACCTCGCCGGCTGGTACGCCGACATGGCGGACCTGTACCAGCGCCGCCTCTGGCACCAGCTCTCCGTCAAGCTCGAGGAGTTCGTCTCCCTCGCCGCCTTCCAGGTCCCAGCACCATCTCGTGGCCACCCACCTTGGTCTTGCAGTAGTAGAGGCTAGAGCCCTCTGTGCTTACCGCTGCACATGCAAAAGTAGATTCGAGTAACGGACCTGACGCTTATTGGGCGTGTACAAAATCCAACTGAGTTATAAGCCCGACGTGCTTGGAAACATTTGAATTCTCAAACCCCCCAATCCGTAGCCTGGTGCTCTATCCGGCTGTCAGCCTGCCAAGTCCAGCCTCGCTGACTTGTTGCTTACATAATTTGGCCTGGAAATGCTGCTAACCCCTGGTTGATTGAACAGTTAAAATGACCTTCAGTAGCTGCTAATCTGCTGGGCTTTGCGTGGTCGTTGCAGGATGGCGACGCGCTCATCCGGCTCTACCACAACTTCATCGTCGAGTTCGAGACGAAAATCAACCTCCTGAAGCTCGCGCACTTTGCGGTCATCATCTCCAAGCAGTACGACGCCAGGGAGGCGGCCGTCGAGTTCCTGGAGGGCGTCATCCAGAAGCTCAGGGACACCAAGGAGCGGAGGGTGGAGGAGCCGGTGCTGTACATCAAGATGCAGATTGCCGCGCTCCAGCTCCAGCAAGGCGGGCAGCAGGAGTGCAAGGTGCTTCTGGAGGAGGGCAGAGGCACGCTTGAGAGCATGCAGGACGTGGACCCCACCGTGCATGCCAGCGTCCACTGGGTGAGCTCGCAGTACTACAAGTCCAAGCAGGACTTTGCCGAGTTCTACAAAAGCGGCCTGCTCTATCTTGCCTACACCTCCGTGGAGGATCTCTTGAAGTCGTTCAAATTGGTGAGTCATCTGACTCTTTGCCATGTGTCATGAGGTTCTGGAGGCGTTCTGCTGCACCTTTATTGAGGTTCCTCTTGTGTGCGTTCATCACTTTGAAGGGGGTCTGGTGGGGGTCTTTGCGTCAGGCGTGGTCACCAAGTTCAAGTGGGTCTGGTCTGAGTCAGGCATCAGAATGGTCCAAGAAAAAGAGGCTGAAGCAGATCGTTCAGAAGCTGGCATCCTTAAGTCAGGCATTGTGTATACATGTACATAGTACTAGGCGACTACCAGGTTAGCGAGATTCAGCTCTCATTATATCTCCCCCTTCCTGACTTGGCTCTCTGGTTGCTGTGTGCACATGACTTCTGGCTGTCTGCCAGGCTTTCAGAAAGGTCTACTCTGATTATAGTCTGAATCTGACCTGCAGGACTTGGCAGTGGACTTGTCCTTGGCAGCGCTGCTAGGAGAGAACATATACAATTTTGGCGAGTTGTTGGCGCATCCCATTGTAAGGATGTCACTGCTGGGCTGCTGCCATGCTATGCTATGCTTCCCTCTACATGCTCTAGCCTAATCTCATGTCTGTAAACCTGATGGCTCCAAGTGTAATGGGGAGCTCTCAAGGATGAGGATCATGGCCAGCATTTATGACTGCGCTGCACTTCTGTCCTCTTTTAACAGGTGCACAGCTTGGAAGGCTCAAGCTTTGAGTGGTTGTATCATGTACTTCAGGCTTTCAATGCAGGTGACCTCCATCAATACGATGATCTGTGCAACAAATATTCGGCTGCCCTAAGTGCCCAGCCGGCTCTGCTCGCAAATGAGCGGCGTCTGCGGGAGAAGATCACCATCTTGTGCCTCATGGAGCTCATATTCAGGTGAGCCTGGCTCTTTTCTCACTTGGAAAATCACAACTAAACCTCTTGATAGCTCGTTATAATCATGACTTGGTGAGTTTTAAGCTGATTGAGAACGTGCTTAATAACAACAAGACATCTACTCTGGCATGCAGTAAACCATCAGAAGACCGGACCATACCCCTTAGTGTGATAGCAGAGAGGACAAAGCTGGATGTGGATGGTGTGGAGGTCCTTTTGATGAAGACCCTATCGGTATGCTCATAATTCTGCTATCTAAACAAGGAAACTGTATGCAAGTGACCTTCTTTCGTGTGCTATTGATGTGAATGGTGTTGAACCACGCGGACCTGTGGGCTGACGCTGTTAAAGTCTGATGACAGGTGCACCTTATTGAAGGCGTCATAGACCAAGTCGAGGGCACTGTGCAGGTCTCTTGGGTGCAGCCGCGAGTGCTTGCTACACCACAAGTGGCCGCCTTGAAAGAACGACTCGACCTCTGGCTCACTAAAGTGCATACGACCTTGCTAGCCATAGAGGCTGAGACTCCTGACCTACTAGCCTTCTAGTCATTGTGCACCTGTAAGCACATATTTGTGAGATACGACAACTGGGTCCCGTCAATCATCCTGTGTGGCTGGATCTCAGTCTTTTGACTCACGAACTTCACGAGACTGTGGAGTGCTTTACAGGGACTACAAGCAAGTTAGTCTCCTAGTCCTTGGTAATTGCTTCACCAATCACGGTATGCATGCTTACCATCAAGGATTGTAGTAGAGTTCCTCCTCTTCATTCACTCTGTCCATTCTTTTTCTGGGCTGGCCAATCACAGCCATCGCCCTCTACTGTAAGGCGCCCGGTGCCCATGACATGAAAGGGAGCCCAAGCCGAGCCAGTACACTGCAGGCTGAAAGTACTGTTCAGGCTTAAAGTAGTGCAAAGAGTGGGGCTGCACATATGGAAGACCTAGGTCAGAGGGGTTAAGGTGTAGCACATCTAAAAAAGAGAATAGCAGCTGCTGATATAAAAGAATCGGCTGTAAACTGCCAGCCAGGTGCATACAGGTGTTCATGACGGAGCCAAAGGCTAGGCAGACAGGGCGCCCTCAATACCCCCGTGTCAGCATTAGGAAGTCAGATGAGCTGAGGGGAGGAAGAGCAACCCCGCTGCGCAAACCAGAGGCTGCTGCAAGGGCGCGACCAGCCCGGCGATGCAAAGCAATCGCCTGGGACCGCTGTAGGGACATAGACAAGCGCATACGGTAGCAGGACACAAGACCCAAAGGCACCGAGCCACCGGGAAAGGCTGCACCCCGTTCCCGGCGCCGCTGGTCAGCTTGAGAGGCCAGCAGCGACAGTAACGAGGACCACCGACCCCCGTAACACCCGTGGATGTCCATCGCCAGGGGGTAAAAGGCATCACCCGCTGGGTGGTCCTTGTACTTGTTCAACTTCTTCTGTTCGGAGGAGAACTCTAGAGGAGAACTCCATTTACCGGCGACTAAACGAGTCGACAGGCTAAAACGAAGTTTGCTGCATGGCTTGTGGTAACCTGTACGATCGTCACATAGCGCCTCATATTTCTATCACTTTCAACAGTGTAACTTGTATTGTCTCTAAGTTCGCAAGCTGAAGCATGTGCCTGCTCAACTTTCTGGCCCGCTTCTTTACAACCCAGCCTATGAGGCTGCCTGAGGAAACAGGCCATCTGAAACTAGTAATAAAGCTACAATCAATGATGTGTAAGTACACGGGTGTGCTCCCTTCATTCAGAAGGCAGCAGCGATAATCGTGGGGGTGTAGAGCATGGGGAGCAAGTCGCAAGCGAGTGTATTGAGTTGTCTCGCCAAGGACGGCCAGCAGGCTCAGGTGATGAAGTAGCCACTGCAAAGAAAGTAGAAGCAAGGGGCCTGGCGAGATGGACTTGTCATGCAAGAGGTGTAATTTGGGCAGCAATGAAGGCAGGTAGTAAGTAAATGCGGCCGAGGTATTTGGGCGTTTGGGGTCCAATGAGGTATGCTGTAGCCGATGAGGGGCCAAGGAGAAAAGATGGTGAATGGAACAAGGGCTGCCTGAGAACTGCAAATTGTGAGCTGAGTAGTGGGCCTTTGTTCCATGAACCTGCATGGTTTTGCGTCACATAAGCTAGCGGCTCCAAGCCTTTGATGGCAGAGGCTGTTTACAGGCCTGCGTGCGCAAGGGACAAGAGGTCGGTCCATTAGACAGGTTGTAGCTGGCATGGCCACCCGCAGAAGCTGCAGGCTAAGACTGGCCAGCACAAGAGACAATAAACTCCTCTCTTCAAGGGCAATCTGTGCATCTCCAAGGTCGTTGGCAAAGGGGAGACAGTGGCTCAACCACGAGGGCAAGCGGAGCGCCTGCTCAAGAAGCAAGTGGGTTGTCCAAGATGAAGCGCCGAGCGGCTGTGGGCGCCCACTTGATGAGGGGGAAAGTGAAAACTTGGTGGCATTTGTCTATGAAGATGTCAACTGCTCATTCAATTACGGCAATGGCTGTGAGAGGCCAGCCCAAAAGACTGTACAAGCTTCTAATGGGTCGGAGGAAAGACTTCCGTGTGTTTGAAACAAATGTAGGCCAAATGGCTAAGTACAAAGTTAAGCACATCTAATGATCTACATGATTTACAGCAGATTGACCCGCTCAGTAACCACGGGTCAAAACATAAAGGTCACTAACCGATGCATGAATACTAAATGCCAGAAACGGAGCCCTTCTGCGACCAACTAGAGCTCGCCCAGCTTTCTGGTGCAAGGCACTAGCCTGAGCACGCTGCAAACAGGTGAAATTCGTCGTCGCAAGAGCGACAGATATGCAGCTGGCAAGCCCATCTCAGCCGGAAACAAATCTGCAAGTCGAGTCTAGCCTAGATTGGCAATTGTTAGAAGGAGGGTGTGGAAACGAGGACCCAGACAGCCAAAGATGTCGATTGCCGCTGGCAGGAGCTGATCGCATTGGGGGTAATCGGAGTAGTGCCGCAATTTTCTTTGTTCTGCACCGCCCGCTGCGTGCCCAGCGATCTGAGTCGATGCTGGACCTTTATATGCCTCCGTAACAACAACGTCGACCAGGGCCCGTGGCCCTCCACCAGGTTGCACGCCCACAATGTCAAGTGTGCGGCGATGATGACGTCCCTGGTGATAGGCATGAGAAAATTGACTTCCACGACCGCACAGTAGCCGGCGTCGCCCATCAAGCCCGCCAGGGCATCGCGGAGAAAAGGCGTCGCCCTGACGGAACCGGGAGGCAGCAACCAACCTGCACGCAAGTGGACGGCGATTGCTAAGAACGGCTGGATGTGGTATTGCAGGGCGTTCCCGTAAATTTGAGCAAGCGACCCGACGGCATTGAAGCCGGGCTGCTCGCTCTGCTGTTCTTGCGTCGTCTGCTGATCGTGGCGTTCTTGACGTTCCCTAACCTCAGGAGCCCCGTGACGTCGACCGCGAGCGCGACAAGCTTGTCGCCATGGGTGGTCTGCACAGTACATCCTCTCCTTGGCCCCTCGTCGCTGAGGCAGGTGGGAACAGGGGGGGGGGGGCTCTGCCGACGCCACGTGTTGCCCGCTGCGAGCAGCCCGGCGGCCTCGAGATTGAAGCCGCCACGTGGCGGGCCGGNAAGGAGCGCCGCACCACTTCCTCCAGCTCCGGCGGGAACTTCATGGTGCGGATCAGCTTGGCCTGCTTGTTGGAGAACCGCGTGTCCTGCTCCGCGCTCGTCCCCTGCCACCCGCCGCCGCCGCCGCCGCCGCCGCGCTGCCAAGGCCGCCGCCAGTCGCGCCATGAACGGCTGCGCGCGGCAGCTCCGCAGCGGCCGGCAGGGCGGGCCCGGCGACGGCGTCGTCGTCGTGCACGCACCGTCGGCTGCAGCCGCCAGCCCCGGCCGCGCACGCGCCGGCTGGGAGGCGCAGGCCCCCCCCTTCAACTCCGACGACCTGCCGAGCTACCTGCTGCAGACCTTCGATGACCTGGAGGACCTCTCGGACTGCGGGTGCGGCGCCACCGCCCGTGGCTGCAGAGCCGCCGTCTCCATGTCCTGTACCATCACCGCTGACGAGCTGTGCGACAACAGCAGCTGGGAGACGCTGCTGCAGCCGGACTACGGCCTCATCAATAGCCCGCCGGAGAAGTACCTCATCAGCACCATGGCGCAAGCGCGCGGCTTGCAGGCCGACCAGCACTCCTCTAGCGCCGCGCCATCTTTCATCACCATAAGCGACGGAGCATGCAAAGACGATGAGGAGCAGCGGCACGGATCTAGCATCGAGCAGATTGAGGATGCCACAATGTCGATAGCTCTAGACGAGCCTGTGGCTGAGAGCATGGTACCTTATAGCCGAAGGCCGGGCCTGTCAGACTCCTCTCTAGTGCGCACCATTGCAAAGCCAGCTGCAGGCTGGCGCAGAAGGCGAAAGAAGGCCCGAGCTCTGCCGCAGGACGCTGTGGAGGTACTGCGCCAGTGGCTGGAAGAAAGCGGGACCGTGTACCCAAGCCGTGAGGAAAAACTGGCACTCAGTCGTGAATCCGGTCTGCGCCCCATTCAGGTAAGCAGCGTCACAGAAGCCCAGCGTAATTTACGAGGTGCTGTCAATTGTCAATTGCTAGTCCGGTATACGCCTCGAGTGTACACTTGCCTTAGCAAGTCGCTGCACGTGCCCCAGGGCTCTGCTCAATAGCAGCAACGGCATGTCAAATTACACCACCCCTGCTGCTGCTGATGCATGCATGGCAACTGTGCATGTCACTGCTGCTGAAGACTTCTCCAAATGCACTGACCTGTCACTGCCCGACATTGTGCTCAAATGTAAGTTGTGGCTCGTCTATTGTTGCTAGCGCTGTCAAACCCAGTGCCATCCCATGCCAGGTGGAGAACTGGCTGGCAAATTACCGCCAGCGCGAAGGTGTGGTCCAGAAGTCCAAGCCACGCAAGCGGCTGCCGCATGCTTGATCAGATACCTGCATTTGCCGGTCCTCCTCGACAGTTGCCACCCTGCAGTCACGACTATCAGTGGTCCAGCTTGAGCTCCAGAGCACGGAGTTGGCGCAGCCCGACGGCAGATCCTGGTAGTCTCCACCCTCGCAGCAGGCGGACCCATGCTTCACAGCCATGGAGCACACTGCTTCTTCAAGTCTCGCTGCAGCTGCTAATCTGCTCTCTGTCGCCTCGTACGTGACTATGAACAGGCAGGCCAATAAAGAGATTCCTACTTACCACTTCTAGCTGTAATAGATTCATTGGTGCCAATGCCAGCGCATGTTCCTGTTGATTCTTCGTGCAAGCACACCATTCTTGTATTGGAAAACGTTTATTAGAAGAGACCAGCCATCACTGCTGGCCTGTAAGTCGCCGTGAAGCGACAAACCGTTGGCACGAGGATGCAGCCGCAACAGAGGATAATAGCACGGCCGCTCTTTATGTTTGCACATTCAGGAGCACCAGGCGAAGGCAGAGAGCTGGATGCAGGAATGCCAGACTCAATGACCGAGCGAGCACGGAAACACAGCCAGCCGGAACTCGATCCAGTGGTGCTCCGCGCCAGCTCGGCGCCTGCTGCGCAGCTCTTCAGCGGCTGCGCAAGAACAGCGGCGCTGGAGAGCCAAGCTGATCGGCGATTGTAGGCAAGGCTTTGTGCGGAGGGGGGACAAGCCCGCGGCCTTGGGACTCTTAGCATGCTTATGCCGGAGGTAAAGATATCATTGAACGACGGGCAGGTCTGGAGCTAAACGGCCGCAATCCGTGGCCTCCAGCGGCGGCGACTGCGCACATCATCGCTGCGAGCGTGGTGACGCTGACGATATGCGAGCACCGTCAGCTCGTCAGCTGACGGTCAGAGCTCGTACACCCTTCCTCGGCTAAACCGCTGCTCCTGCCTCGGGGGTACACTCGCAAGGCCTCCCGGCCGCGGTCGCCACCAGTCGCGGGCGCCTCGCACGGCGAGGCGCAATCCATGGCGGCGGCGGCGGCTCTGATTGCGGAGGCGGCGGCGGCTGCGGCTTGAGAGCCGGGGATAAGGCGCCGCCGTCACTTTGTGGAGTCTGGCAGCGGTGAGGCCGAGCGAGGCCCCGAGCGTCTGCGGCCTGCTCGAGGCACGCCTCGCCGGGCGCAGGTCCCGGCGATGCCGCCGCCGTGCGTGCCGCTGCCCGCCGCACGGGCGCCCCTGCCTTTGGCCCGGCATGGCCGTCTACCGCCGCCAGGGAAGGCGGCCATTTCCCTGTGCGTGCTCGAAGTGGCGCCGCTCGTGAGGCCTCCCGGGCGTGGCGCCGCCAAGCTCCGGGCAGCAGGGCCGGCCGCCGGGCTTGTTGATCTGTCATGGAGGACCGGCGTGGACGGCAGGGCCCGAGCAGCCCCAGTGACACTTGCTGCTGCGGCGCTCGGAGCCTCGGGCGATCAGATTGCTGGAGGACGCACGATTGTGCTGGAGCCGAGTCGCCATGGAAGCGACGCCGACGGCGGAGCCGAGGCTGCGGGCTTGCGAGTTGCTGGCGACGGGTCGGACCACATGGAGCTCGGTGCGGCTGGCGGCGGCGACATGGGCGATGCTGGTGATGAGGACGAGGGTCTGGGCGAGGCTGACGACCAGGAGCTGGAGGACAAGGACGAGAAGGAGGAGGAGGAGGAGGAAGGTGGGGAGCATCGTCTGGCGGACGTGGTCGTCGTGCAGGAGGAGGCGCTGCGGCTGCTGGAGTGGCCGGCGGTCTGCCGGCAGGTGGCGGCGTTCGCCTCCACGCCCATGGGCGAGCGCTTGGCCGCCGAGGCGCGGCTGCCGCTGGGCGCCAGCAGGGAGGAGAGCGAGGAGTTGCTGGCGCAGGTCCCCGCTGCCATGGTCGTCGAGCTGGACTTTGGCGGCCTTGTGGACCTCTCGGGCGTCCTGCGGGCCGCTCGGGACGGCGCCGTCTGCCGGTTGGAGGAGCTCTGCCTCGTCGGCACGACGCTGCAACGCATCACAGCGCTGCACACGGCGCTCGCAGTTGCTGGTGACGGCTGCGAGAACGGCGCAGCCCCCGCTGTGCAGCCTCTGAGGGAGGTAATGGCTGGTGCCGACCTCCTGCCGGGCCTGCAAGGAGCTGTGGCTCGCTGCTTAGACCTGGCGCAGGCCAGCATGCTGGACTGCGCCAGCAAGGCCCTGGCGGACGTGCGCCACCGCCGCACGGAGAACCTGCGAGCACTTGAGGCTTTTCTCAAGGTGCTCCTCAAGTGGAATAATCCATTGCATGTCGCCCTCCACGGGGCTTTGCGTCTACAATTGGCAGACCTCAGTCACTTGCAATAGAAACACCATCAGCAAGCCCATCTGAGTGGCAACTCTGCCAAGCACTAATCCTCAATTTTGCAGCTTCACTTAATGTTGCAATATTGGAGGAAAACGATCGATTGTGTTGATGATGAAGTGGTAGGAATGAGCAAGAGAACGATCAGGGTCCACAATGTGGCTTGCCTCTGTTTCCAGGAGGAGGCAGTCAGAGTAGCCGCAGCCGGCGGCATGGACACGGCGCTTGTGACGCGGCGGCGAGCGCGTTCATGCATTGGAATACGTGGTTCGCACAAGGCCCAGCTCCTGCCGGGGGGCGTCACACTTGGTGTGAGCAAGACGGGGACCACGCACTTCGTGGAGCCCAGGGCCGCTGTGGGGCTGAACAACCTGGAGAAGGAGCTCGCCTCCGCCATGGAGGCGGAGGAGGAGGCCGTCTTGGCAGCGCTTTCCAACATGGTTGCAAAGTCATCAGGCGAGCGCCTGTATGCACCTTACGGCTTGCAGACGTCTTATAACCTCAGCAGCCAGCCTGCGGACAAATCATGCTATTCTTAATGGGTCAAGTCAGGTTTAGTTCCATATATTGATGCAATCAGCTGCGGTGTTTGCAGATGCTATTTCGGACCTCCTCCAGCGCGTGACGGTGCTCGACCTGGCCTGCGCTCGCGCCAAGCACGCACAGTGGCTCGGAGGGGCGCGGCCACAATTCGCTCGCGAAATTGGTGACGAGCAGGGGTGTGAGCGCAGTGGGCCAGCCAGCACGTCCAGCAGGCCCGCCGATGGCGGAGCGCTGGTCGTGGAGCTCCGGCAGGTCGTGCACCCCCTCCTGCTGGCACAGACGCTCCGGCCTCCCTCCTCAAGCAGCGTCAGGGCAGAGAGCGTCGGGCGAGGCCGGGCATCCCTCACTGCGCTGCTCGCCGCCCCACAGAGTGCGCCGCCGAGCAGTCAGGAGGTAGATGGAGAGGAAGACAACCGCAAAGACGTGCCTGGCATGGTGGCATCGGTCCCCATCGACTTGCTTGTGGAGAGGAGGACACGGGTAGTGACCATAACTGGGCCCAACACGGGAGGGAAGACCGCAGCCTTGAAGACGCTGGGCGTGTGCGCACTCATGGCCAAGGCGGGACTCTTCCTCCCTGTCTATGCGGCATCACCGTGCCGGCTCATGTGGCATGACAACATCTTCGCCGACATCGGTGATGAGCAGGTTGTTCAACACCCAACATCCCAGCCGCACAGTGTTTGCCTGTGCTTGAAGTAGCGCAGTCTTTCACTTGGCCTCTTACATGACATCAGGCAAGCGGAATATCATTATGTTCTGCCTTAGTCCATCCAGCAAGTAATGATTGATTATGCCTATAGTCTGCTCAAACTGCAACTATGCATCGTTTTCTGCTCCAAGACAGTCGCTGGAGCAGAGCCTGTCTACCTTTAGTGGGCACGTGAAGCGGCTCTGTCGCATACTCTCGGCAGCAGGACGTTGTCCGCTGGTTCTCCTTGACGAGGTTGGGAGTGGCACGGATCCCTCTGAGGGCACTGCCTTGGCCACCGCTGTCCTACACCACCTGGCTGATGGAGGAGGACTTTCTGTGGCCACAACACACTTTGCTGATCTTAAGTTTCTTAAGGTCAGGAGCAAGCTGCAAGCTTGTCACTTATATGCAGAGCAGAGATGCCAGCTTAGTAGAGCCTAGGGTATCACCTTTCATGCTTTGCTCAGTATGTTCTAGCATCTGCGCTACTCCCTACAAACTGGGCAAGCATGATGGAGCTGATCTGAGCGCTATGTTGGCTGCAGGATCATGATACTCGCTTCCAGAATGCTGGTGTGGAGTTTGACCTGACAACGCTGCGGCCAACTTACAGATTGCTGTGGGGCCAATCTGGTCAGAGTAACGCCTTTGCCATCTCTGAGATTCTTGGGTTGGACCCCGCCATCTTGGCCCGAGGCAAGGTCCTGATGGGCAAGCTCAAGCCGGCAAACTCGGGCCTGAGGGCGAGCGAGCTCATCGCTGCGCTGCTCCAGCAGCACAAGGATCAGGAACTCAAGGCCGAAGCTGCAGCTGCTGTTTTGTCGGAGGTGGAGAAGATGCACACCTTGGTGAGGTTTTAATTTGTGGGCACTTGTGCCTTGCATGCGACACCATGTCTTAGCTTATACATGTCATACGAGGACGACATAGCTCGAAGGTCTGCCACGGCTCTGCTCTGACCTTTATCTTCTCCATTGCACGTGAGCCCCAGCTAGAGGAGGAGAGCCAAGGCTTGGCCCACCGGGAGTCGAAACTTCGACAACAATTGCGGCAGTCGGTAATGCTGGACGTGGAGATGGCCCGTGCGAGGATGAATGCCATCCTAGATGACTTCCGAAGCACGGAACATGGGAACGTTAAAGCCACTTTGGCGGCCATTGCCGGCATTGCGGCCGAGCATGACGTAGACCGAGCTCGCCTGTCCAGCTTGCTGGCCGATGACTGCCTCGACAACAGCACAGACAGGCAGCTGCCAGGTGGCATAACGACATGGAGGCCAAGAGTTGGCCAGAGGGTGCTGGTCCGGAGGCTCGGCAGCGCTGCGGTGACGGTCGTGGAGGGCTCTGAGGGAGGCGCGTATGAGGGAGACTCTGAGGAGCTGACTGTGGAGCTGGGCATGCTGCGAATGAAAGTCAGACTGGACGGAATTTTGCCTGTGGAAGATGAGTCAGAGCTTTCCTCGGGCAAAGGGCAGTGGAGGTCATGGACAGCAGAGGAGGTGAGACAGACTGACGTCTTATAATGACTAGCATGCAAGGGGAGGAGCTGCACCAAGGAAGCGCTATTAGACTCCTGTCTTGCCACAGGGCGTCGTTTGCCATACTACGTCAATGGGGCAGATTGTAGTACTGGCAGAACCTCATTATCACCTGAATATACATAGCTGTGCTGTATATAATTTGACGTGCAAGCCTTGAGAACATTTTTTGACTGGATCCTCTAGTAAACGAGGACCTAAGTTCTTGATGTTCTTCTGATGCATCAGCCGGAAACGGCGTGGTCATCTCCAAGACAGTGTCCCGCAATCTTTTACATCAGCGGCTTCCTGAGTCAGGTAACGCCCCAGCAGTAGCATAGCATCGTCATGATTGACCTTGCAACCCTGGATGCGGAGTTGACAAAAGTGGACCTTACAATTTGCTGGATTCCCATGTCAAGGCTTCAGCTCACTGGGTTTGGAATTACGAAGCCTCGTCCCAATCTCATTGAGCTGAAGCCTTGACAGGGGATGCCTGCAAATGTAAGGTCCACCTTTGTCCACTCCAGGATTGCAAGGTCAACTGTGATGATGCTATGTTGCTCCTGGGGCATTACCTGACTCTGGAAGCTGCTGATGTATATAGAAGATTGCGAGACACTGTCTTAGGGATGGCCAAGCCCGTTACCGCTGATGCATCAGAAGAACAAAGAAAAGTAGGTCCTCACCTACTAGAGGATGTAATCGGAGAATGTCCTCAGGGCTTGCACGTCACCGTCCTTGTCAGATCAACACAAATGAAACATCAATGGGATCTTGCACGACACGCCGCTGGTTGTAAAGTTATTGATAGGCAAGCAACAGGTGCTTGCGTCGATCTGTATCAGTCTGTCGATGAACGTCTTTCCTGACCAAAGCTCTTCACTGCATCCATTGCATCTGCTCTTTCCAGGAGGAAGATGCGAGCAAGTTAACTCTCCAAAGAGCTGGAGATAGTGGTGGGCTCAAATTTGACGCAGCAGTGCAGACCAGTAGGAATACGCTTGACCTGAGGGGAAAGCGGGTCGAAGACGCCCTGATGGACCTCGACCTCGCATTGGCGACCAGCCGCCGGGGCTCTGTTTTATTCATTATCCATGGCCTGGGGACTGGGGCCGTCAAGCAGGCTGTGCTTAGCCGGCTTAAGGGCCACCGTAATGTGGCCAAGTTCGAGCAAGAGGGCATCATGAATCCCGGGTGCACAGTGGCTTACCTGCAGTGAAGCAGCGGCAGGCAGGCCCAAATCATTCATTAACACATAGTGATCCATCTGTTCATAGGGGCTTCATAGGGCCTCGCTGTCAATAAGTATAAGTTCATGGAGTTCTTGTTGACAGAGTGCTTGCCCTACTGACTTGATGCTACGTAGAATTCTTCTTGTACCGCAGAAGAGGCATTGCTTGGCCCGGTTGTGCTTGATTATTTGACCAATCGACCACTGTCCCTTTGGGGGAGCCATATCCCCTTGTGATAGCTGGATAGCAATCAGGGATTGAAGAGGGTTTCCTCGCCCTGATCAATCTTGGGGGACCATGTACTTCATGTACATACTGTTGCAGAAACTGCAGCAGCTCAGGCCGAGCGGCATTGGCAACTGCGCCGTAGACGATGATGCTGGCATCGCATAGTCACTTCTTCTGGCTTGGTCCACATCTGCGGCCGCCATAAGTGGGTGTCAGCACATATTACGTGCCCAATGCATGGCCAGGGTCAGAGCACGCAGCGACATATGAGAGTCGTGGACACCGTGGACTCTGCCCAGCTAGGCTGTTGCAATAGAAACTCATCCAACGAAGGCGATGGCTGTGAAAGAAAAAGAAGCAGTGGTGAAGGCAAGCCCAAAGTAACTGGACAAGGCAAGGTGGAATCCCAATAAACACCGTCCACCACGCAGCGAAGTAAATCGTTTGGGAAACAGATACTCCGCAGCCACAACTGCTCGAGGGAGGGGGAGTCGGGCAGGGGGAAGTGTGGTGGAGGAGGTCTGTGAGGCAGGAATAGAAGTAGCTCTTGCAGAAAGGGGCGATGGCTGAGGAAGGCCAGCCCCAAAAGCCAATGGCTGGGGAAAGAGATAGCTTTTCCAATGTAAGGCAGTGGCTGTCATAGACTGGCTCTCTCAAAAGCCTTCTTCTCACTCTAGACACGAGACTACCGCAGATGGAAGCTGAAGGAAAGAAGTGGCTCTCCCAATGGGGGCAAGAAAATTTCGTGTGCTTGAAACAAATGAAGGCCAAATGGCCAAGTGCAAATGGGGGCAAAGGGCTGTGAGCTTTCCCTTTGCATCGTCGTGTGTTTTTGGCCGTGGTTTGTAGTGGAGTCCCATTTCGGCACCTCTTTCTTTTTTCTTTGGCTTTGGACATTGTCCACTCTTTTTGGGCTGGCTTTGCCAGCCCCTCTTCTCCAAAGCAGACAAAGAAAGAAAGCCTCTCTGATTTGCGGCTGCTTAGCAGGGGTTACTGAGTGATTTGTAGCTGCTTTCTTTCTTTGTCTGCTTTGGTTTCTTAGCGCTTCCTCTGGCTTCCTCTGGCCCCCTTCTCGTTCTTTGTTCATTCTTTTTTGGGCTGGCTTGTCCAGCCCCTATCCTCAGTGGGCGAGCCCTTTCTTCCTCTCTTCTCTATGGGCGAGCACTTTCTCTTTCTGTGATAAGCTAGCCCGAAATAATTGACAAGGAGAGAGAGGTGCTAGCCCAAAGGAAATTACAAGGTCTACAACATGTACAAGGTGAAAGAAAGTGGCTCTCCAATAAGGGGGCAAGAGCTCTGAATAGCCAGCCCGGAAAGACTTGACAAGGTCCGAAGGGGTCAGAAAGAAAGTGCTCGCCCATAGAGGAGGGGTCAGAATGCCCCAAGCTTTCCCCGTCAATAAACCACTTATTAGTCACCTCTCGTGAGGAGCCCAGATCAGAATCAGGGGAGGCTGTCGGGTCTTGGTGATTGGCGACTGCCGTCAGGGAGGGCTTGCAAAGGCGGCCACGACGGCTGCGTGCGTGCTGCCTGCGCCGCCCGACGTTGCGGCGGCGGCGGGGGGCTCCACTGGGGTGCCGAGGTCCAGGGTTTGGATTCTGGGAGGTGGTGCTGGCTGGACTCACTGACATGCCCCAAAGCGGCGAGGACGGCGGGCAATGCCTTCCGGACGACAGCGGCGGCAGTGAGGACGCCAAGTCCGCCACGAAGGCCGCCGAGCAGCTCGCCCGCTGGCGTGTCGGAGACCTGCCCACTGTGTACTGCGTGCCCGACTACCTGACGCCCGCGGAGGAGGCCTTGCTGCTGAGGCAGGTTCTGGCACAGCTGCCCCAGCCGAGCCCCCACTTTGCAAGCTTGCTGATGCTTGTTTCAAGTCAACACAAAACCTCGCCATGCGTTTGTGATGCTGTGACTAGTATGCCATACCAGATACCCGGGAGTGCATCATCTGATGCCGAAGTTCCTCTCTCCTTTACTCATGCTTGTGGCCTTTGCCACCAGGTATATGGCGCGCCGAGTGCAAAGTGGCGGGTGGTTCGCAACCGCCGCTTGCAGGAGTGGGGTGACGCTTTGTCCCCACCTACGCAGTCTTCGTCGCTCTTGTCAAACAATAGCTTGGCCATTGCACGAAACCACTGGTCATGAGAGTCCCAGGCAGGCGCTGGGGCCCACATCTCCTTCATCAGCAGACAGACTGGGGTGCACAAATCTGAGCAGCAGCTGCGACGCATGCCAGGTGGCACAGTCCACGAGAAAGGAATGATCCCGCAAGCACGTGAGGACACCCCATATATTGTCCTCTAACTTATGTAACAACTCTATATAACAATCTTATAAGCTTTTTGGGGCATCCTACACGCCCTTGAGTAAGCTTCCATGCATGACAATTTTCGAGTTGATGAAGCTTACATGTTCTTTCCCCTGGTGCCCTTTTCATTCTCACATGCTCGGCCTACATTTGACATACTTGCGAACCATGGTGACCTGCAGTGCCGACGTGGCTGGCAGCGCTGGCGGCAAGGCTTGAGGAGGACTTCAATCAGCTGGTTTCTCCAATCAACCACATTCTGATTAACGAATACGCATCAGGCCAGGGCATCATGGTGAGGCCTTCCGTTACGAATTGCCACACCAAATTTGCAATTTGAGTTATACATGTCGGTGATTCTCTTATGGGCCACAAGGTTATGGCTGACTGCAGCGGCACCAGGACGGGCCCTTGTACTACCCCGTTGTCCTCATCCTGTCGCTGGGCCTGCCAGCGGTCATGCAATTTCACCCCCACCAAGGCCTGCTTGCTGAGGTGCGATGCTAAATCTGCGCTTCTGCAACTGAGGCATGGCTTCTTAATACGCATTGGTAGTGGGTTCAAGGAGTTATAGCTAGTAGTAGAGATGTCTGAATCTGCTCAACACACATGCCACCTACATTTCACCACTTTCACCAACTTCTTTCATTGCTATTTATTTCCCAGTCAGAGCTTTCTTTGACAAAATGCTCTTGTAGATGCCAGTGTTTGTGACATGTGGTGGAAGCTTGACTTCAGCTTGCTCTGATGGAAGTATCCAGGGCGCTGCCAGAGGCCATCCACCTCCGCCTGTGCTTCCTGTCAGACTACCGCCCAGATCGTTGCTGATCTTCAAGGATGCTGCATACCAGGGTACGCACCTCATATTCTTTACCCAAGACTTACTGCCCCTCCTAGAAGACCACTAAGTATGTAGGTTGTTGCTGCTTGGATAGAGCAAGTTCCTTCCTCCTATGTCCTTTCACTGCTGATATCACTGGTTGCTTGCTGCCATGAGGGTGCCAGACTACCTGCACGAAATCACTGAGATTATCAACGCAAATGCAGCTGTGGAGGTAAACACTCCTCCTTACAACTTTGAGTAACTCAATTCACTGCTGTTGAGTGAATCTAATCTGACGTCGTTGAATCGGGCAATCTTGCAGAAATCTGACGGCGAGGAAGAGGTATCAGAAGCAGGCGTTCCACTATCTGCAGCTCGAGCTCAAGCTCGCATCTCGTTGACATGCCGGAGGGTGGAGAAAGTGCGAGCCAAGGTCTTCCGCCTGTGACGATGTTAGGCCGCACAAGCCAGTCAGAAGACCTTGGCTCGCACAAGTCTCTTTCAAGTTGGGAGCCTTGTGAAGCCCAAGTCCCCTGAAAAGGGGAACCGCAACACTGCTTCAAATTGGTGTGCCTATGAATGATTGTGTAGTGCTGCAAATATTACTGGGCTAGATGCCTAAACGACTGAACCGTTGCGGCCACCTACATTGGCTGCTACAGCCTCCTGTACCTCCATACTCTCCGGTTGTTGAATCTCCTGTCATAGAAGTGGACAGGAGAGAGGGCTATGCAAGAAGCAGGGCAATAGGGAGGGAGAAGAGCACGAGAACATGATCAAGGTGAGCAGAGAGGCAATGGATATAGGTACACACTGCAACATAAATTACACACTGCAGTTTAAAGAAGCTAGCTGGAAGAAGAAGCTCTTCAAGATGGGGCGAAAGGAGTATAAGCCCACCCAAAGAGGATGAAGACGGCCAGAATGCAATCAACTTTCACAGTCAGGGTGTATTCCTGCTAGCCATTGCTTGATGACCTGTAGTTCAGAGCATGGTGACAGACTCATTACAGACACGCACGACTTAAGCACCAGAGAAGCATACACGAAGGACTCAAATGCTCAACTTCTGCAGCCCGAAGCAAGCAACAGCTAAGTAATGCACATGCTGCACCTGGTACACATACAGATCGATAGCAGTAGACACAGCCATTTGGTGGACAAGCCCCTCATCGGCCCCTCAGATGTATGCTAATATGCGACTGCAGTGCCGCTGCATATTCGTGTAGCAAGGTCGTAACAGGGGCCTGGTTTTCTTCTACGTGAGAACCTTGGACGGACAGATTGCAATAGCAAAGTGCACCAAAGCAGTCCTGCTTCACAAGGTGATCAGCATGTAGGTTCACAAACCTACGTGCACCAGGCCAGGCCTCACCTTTGTCACGCCGTTCAGTAAAGTGCTATCCTTGATGTGCCTGACGAGAAGAGGGCACGCTGCCAGAACTATCAGTGGAAGCTAACTTAAGCACTCGCACAGCTGCAGATCGGCAGCAGATGGCTGCGAGCAGCCGAATATCGACACTCGTCACTCTGTGCGTGCCAACCAACTTGAGGGCCAAAAGCTGTTTGTAGGTCCTCCAGATACAGGTTTACATCTTATGAGCATATTTGTCATGGAAGTGCTAGAGATCCCTTCAGGGGCCTGCGACTTCTTGAGCCTCATGCTCCACAGCACAATGCTCTATGATGCTATTACCTGTCTGCCAGCGTGCCCTGTTTGTGTTGTCATATCGCCACAAGTCGACTACATCGTAGCTTCTACTTCTGGTGCTCAGACTCGACGTCCTTCGGACGCTTTTTGTCGTTTCCAGGGACCACATAGTTGCGACATTGACACGTCAAGAGAATTCATTATGCTAGGCTGCTCATTGCCCAAGTGGCATTTTGCAAACCTCTCAAATTTAAACTCGAGTCTCTTTAGCACCTTTCTGGCCCCTTCGAACCCCATTTTTCATTATCTAGCATTTTGGGCGGGCCATCGAACTCTAGTGGACGAGTCAAGAAAGCACAAGGAACGAATAAGGTGGCAGTAGATGCACTGGAAAGAAAAATAAGCTCTCTTTCATGTAAGGCAATGGCTGCGAGAGCCAGCCCAAACAAATTGTACAAGAGCCGAAGAGGGTGATGGCTGTGATTGGCCAGCCCAGAAAGAAGGAACAAAAATGTAGAGAAAGGCGTGTGTATTTAGAGATGAAGGGCCTGTGTGGCCAAGTACAAAGGCAAGCACATTGACAAATGTACATCGCCTGCTGCTCAGCTGACCTACTCAGTATCGACGAGTCAGCACGTAGAGGTCGCTAACTGATGCCCGAATACCGGACGGCAATCGACAAGCTCTTGAGCTACCAGCTAAGGCTCGACCAGCTTTCTGATGCAACGCATGAGCCTGAGCTCGCTGCAGACAAGGTAACACTCGACGACGCAAGAATGACAAGTAGGCTGCCGGCATGCCCATTTGAGCTGGAAGCATATCCTCACGTCGAGCATATCCCAGACTTGCAATATTCTCCAGTAGGGTATGGAAGCGAGGACCCATGCAGCCCGAAGTGTCAATCGCGGCTGGTAGGAGGTGGTCACTGCGGGGGTAGTCAGAGTAACTTCGGAGCTTTCTCTGCTCTGCACCTCCCACTGCGTGGCCAGCAATATGGGCCTTGCTGAACTTTTGTACGCTGCCCGTCACAACCACGTCAACCAAGGCTCGTGGGCCTCCGCCAGGTTGTACACCCACAATGTCCAGGGTGCGATGGTGATGGCGTCCTTGAGAATCCGTGGTGATGGGCATTATATTGCTCACTTCCACAATGGCGCGGTAGCTAGCGTCGCGCATCAAGTCCGCCAGGGCGTCCTGTAGGAGGTTCTGACCACCACTTCAGGGCCTGTAGGACACCGCAGCATGCGGGTAGACGGAAGCCGCACTCACACTGGGTTACTCCGATCAGACTGGTCGGGGGCAGGCGAAGAAATAGCTGAAGAAGCATTCGATATGCTTCGGGGCTGAATTTGAATGCGTCGTGGATGGCGTGCGTTGTCAGCTGGTCCGATGCCCCAGGTGTTGCGAGCGATGTGAGACGTGCCAGACTCCTTAGATTGGTCCTGATATCTGGCATCCTCCTCAATGACTTGCGACGGTCATCCTCAATTGCAGCAACGAGTCTGGCACGTCTCACATCCCTCGCAACACCTGGGGCAACGGACTGGCTGACAACGCACGCCATCTACAACACATTCAAATTCAGCCCCGAGGCATATCGGACGCTTCTTCAGCTGTTCCTCGGCCTGCCCCCGACCTGCCTGATTGGAGTAAGTCAGTGTGAGTGCGGCTTCCGTGCGGCTTCCTCGCTACCCACATGTCGAGAAGGATTGGGTCGAGAAGGATTGGGCCGAGACTAAGCTTTGGGGGAGCTTGGACTGGTGAAGCCCTAAGTGAGGCCCCTACTTGAGAACATAGCGAGTCTGGGATATGCACGACGCGAGGATATGCTTCCAGCCCAGATGGGTATGCCGGCAGCCTATCTGTCATTTTTGCGACGTCGAGTGTCAGCTTGTCTGCAGCGAGCTCAGGCTCAGGCGTTGCATCAGAAAGCTGGTCGAGCCTTGGCTGGTTGTTCGAGAGCTTGTTGATTGCAGTCCGGTATTCGAGCATCAGTTAGCGACCTCTATGAGCTGACTCATGGTTACTGAGCGGGTCAGCTTAGCAGCAGGTGACGTACATTTGTCTCTGTGCTTGCCTTTGTACTTGGCCACACATGGCCTCCCCATCTTTAAGCACACACATTTTCCTGTTGAAGTGAGGCGAAGCACTGCGGCTGCCTGCTGCCGCTCGGCCTGCCACCACAGCTCGTTGCCGGCTCGCTGTAAGGCGTCCGTGGCTTTTCATTGGAGGGCTGAGGTGGAGTCGCTGCCCGGCAGCGGTGCCACCGGGCGAAGTCTTCCAATGTGCGCACGCCGAGTGCGTCATTGTGTAAAGGGTTTGCTCCTAAACCCCCTGCCTGTATCCGGAATGGATCCAGGACCTGGCCTCCTAACTGTCTGTCAGCAGGAGCAGGGCATTGACATATACTATCAGATGAATCTTTGCATCTGGAAGGCCTTGTATACTTCCGGCTGCTGATGCAAGGATCCACCTGATGCTCTGGCCTGACTTTCTTATTTGAGTGAGGAAGATCTTGCCAGATCGAGTACGTGGTGCTGCAGGAGGGGTCGGCAGTCGTCAGTTGCAGCCAGCAGCAACCACAACCACCGGCATTTGCTTCCCAATTGACTTTCACATGCGTTCCACCTGCTGCCTTGGAGGTGAGAGTTGAAACCGGCAGTTGCTGGGCGGTACAGATACTTATGCAACCAGATTAGGGTTGTACTCCGGTCTTGGACCTTGCCTGCGGTTTCTTGTCGGCCTTGCTGTTTTGGGGCACAGGTTGGCGTGCTGTTGTGCTTGCTCGCTTGATGCTGCCCTAGTATTGCAGTGACTTGCATCCATTGTGGAGGCATGATATGCTGTTGACTAGTGGAATCTGAGTTGATCACTCAGTTGATTCTCGTGGACGGCATGGGGTTGCGTAACTCTAATGCGCGCCCGTCCTTCTTGGCCGGCTGGTTGGCCAGTTGGCTGCGGTGGTGAAATTGGTCAGAGAGCTGTGCCCAAGAGCTGGCACAGCTCCATACGGCCTCCGGCCAAGAGGGTCTGTCGCCTGTGGACTTGCGCAGAGTTGCACTCCTAGTAGAGCATCTGGAGGCGGCAACGGCTGTGATAGACCCTGCCACCCACGCCCTGCTGGGCACATTGTGCGAGGAAGCGCAAGCCAGGCTCTACTGGCTGGCTACCAGCGAGTGATGGGTAAAGAGGGCTCAGGTGCATAAGTCAAGGCTCAGGTGCATGTTTTCCACCAAGGCCAGGGCCAGGCGGACACCCTGCACGGATCGGCCCGCCCATCGGCAACCCAGAAGTACTCCAACCAGATGGAGCATGGGAGCCATAAGGCCCTTGCTGGAAGAGATCATGGCTGGTTTGTGCTGTGTCGCACAGACAAGGTGGAAAACAGAAGTTAGCCAGTACGCACCTCACTAGCGAGCCTCACCAGTAGGGTATCTCGTGAGGGAAAACGGTCCAAGAGGTCGAGAAATACTTCCACAGATTGTATATCTCGGGAGTGGAGCTTGCTTCACAGTACTCCACCGTTGGTGAGGCTCACCAGTGAGGTACGTCTCGCAGGAGGTCGTGTGAATCTGTCCGCTCGCCCCCTGTGCGCGCAGCGGAGCATGTGGGCTGCCAGCGCCGCAGGCTGGGAGAGGCCAGCCCAAACGAATGGACAAGGTCTGAAGGAGCCGGAGTGCGAAGTACTAGGACTAAGACATCAGCCAGGGGACGCTCAGTAACCTCTAGTCAGTAGATGCAAGTCTGAGTAGCTAGCCGGCGGAAAGACGTCGCCTGACGGAAGCCTTTTTCAGACAGTCCAGACAGCCGCCTCCGTATAGCAGCGCTTCTTGGTCCACGGCCAGCGTGCGCTGGAGCGGGCGGCGGCGGAGGTAAACACAGGCGTGCTGCCTTCCAGGCGTCGCTCCGCTCTGCCCAGCAGGAGCTGCTCGCGGCGCACCCGGATCTGGCGAGCCAGGCGGTCCAGTTCGAGCACATCGCGCACACCTCCGACCTGCGCGTCCAGGCGCGCTTCGCGGCCGCGATCGACAAGGCAGCCTTCACCACCGCCTTGCTGCAGCTCCCGGAGGCCGACCTTCGCGGACGCGCGAGACTCCACTCGGCCTCTTCCCGGGGGGCGGCGGCGTGGCTCCTCCCCCTCATCGACGCCCTCACTCTCCTGGACGAGGTCTTTCGAAGTGCCGTCCACCGGCTCCTGGGCTTGCCGCCGCCGTGTCTCCAGGGTGTCCGTCAATGTGAGTGTGGCGAGCGAGGGCGAGCACTTACCCAGCCCAATGTGCTACCAAGGCTGGGTATGCGGTCGCCTGCGCTGCTCGGGTTAAAGAGCTGAAGTACGCAGACCATCCGCGGGAAGACGAGTTCTTCCCGTTGGCCATTGATACCCATGGGGCGCTGGGCGCTCGGTGGCTCGTGCTGCTCACCCAGCTCGCCCGCCACACCATCGCCCGTCGCTTCCATGGGGAGCCGGTAGATTTTCCTGCAGCCGGGTCGCTGGCGCAAGTGTATCGAATGCGCCTGGCCGTCTCGCTGCAGAGGTCTATGGCCCGGGCGTTGCACCTTCGTGCCGGCAGAAAGTGCTCGCCCATTGAGAATAGAAAGGAGAAAGGGCTCGCCCATTGAGGATAGGGGCTGGACAAGCCAGCCCAAAAAAGAATGAACAAAGAACGAGAAGGGGGCCAGAGGAAGCCAGAGGAAGCGCTAAGAAACCAAAGCACACAAAGAAAGAAAGCAGCTACAAATTACTCAGTAACCCCTGCTAAGCAGCCGCAAATCAGAGAGGCTAGGGTCCTGGA
>WELB01000070.1:502772-535438 GCA_009602725.1 Spirogloea muscicola | reverse complement strand
CGCGCCGGCGGCGAAGGCGCGCGCGGGGCTGCGCGTCGGCGGCATGACCTGCGCCGCGTGCTCGTCCTCGGTGGAGCGCGCGCTCGCCGCGCTCCCGGGGGTCGCCTCCGCCTCCGTCGCACTCCTGCAGAACCGAGCCGAGGTCGTCTACGACCCCGCGCAAATCAAGGTGAGCGACCGTTGCCGCCGCCGCCAGTGGCGCTCCACTGGCTGAGGAGCATCCTGCTTTGCTGCATGAAGGACCTCATCCTGGTCGTGCCGGCTGGCCTGACTGGTCGTCGCCGCCTGCCCCGCCTCAGGTCGAGGACCTGGTGGAGGCCGTCGAGGACGCGGGCTTCGAGGCGGAGGCGCTGCTGCAGGCGCCGCTGCCGCCGGCGGGCGGCGCCGCCGGCGCGCAGCTGGCCAGCGTCGTCGGCCGCTTCCGGGTGTCCGGAATGACCTGCAGCGCCTGCGTCGGCTCGGTGGAGGCCGCGCTGCTCGCCGTGCGGGGCGTGCTGCGAGCGTCGGTGGCGCTCGCCACGGAGCAGGCGGAGGTGGAGTACGATCCCGAGGTCAGGGCTGTGTCCCCGCTCTGCCTCCTCAGCGCACCTCGACACTGAGTCGCAGCACTGCAGTCGAGAGCGGATGCATATTCGCTGTTGGCCACTGACTCGGCTTCCCTGCCACCTTGGCGTGCGTGCGGTCTTGCCTTGCAGCTGGTGGACCCCAAAGCTATCGTTGGAGCGATAGAAGACGCTGGCTTTGAGGGCGAGCTCCTCGCAACCGGTGAGGTGGACCGGGTGGTCCTCAACATCACTGGCATGTGGCGCGAGGACGCGGCGCTCCGCGTGGAGGCTGCGCTGCGAGAAGTCAAGGGCGTGCGCCAGGTCGCCGCGTGCCACCGCACGGAGAGTGCGGACGTGTTGTACGACCCCGAGGTGTGTGGGCTGCGGGCGCTGGTGGAGGCCGTTGCTGGCGTCGATGGGCCCGATGGCAAGCTCCGCGCACACATGCCCAGCTTCCACGCCTTACAAGCGCACGACCGCAGCCAGGAAGCTGACAAGTACCGCCGCCTCTTCTTCCTCAGTGCCGCCTTTACGGTGAGCGCTTATGCCATACAGGCGTTGTCAACGTATGCTCCTCTAGCATCTCCATTATACAAATTACAAAAAGTTCTTATGGTGGTGTCAAGGCTTGCACTCCAAGCCCCTTCTTAACTTGCAAAATTGGTGGCGAGGGCGGCTGCAGATTCCGGCGTTTCTTTTGGCAATGGTGTGCCCACATATTCCCGTGCTGCACGAGTTGCTCATGGTGCGCCTGGGGCCGCTGGCGCTCGGCTCGTGGCTCAAGCTTGCATTGGTCACGCCCGTGCAATTCGGCATCGGCGCTCGCTTCTACGTTGGCGCCTACCGGTCGCTGCGCCACGGCGCCGCCAACATGGACGTGCTTGTGGCGCTCGGCACGTCCGCCGCCTACTTCTACTCCGTATTCTCAGTGCTCTCAGTTGCCTGGCGCCGCAACCTACCATCAGCCGACTTTTTTGAGACTAGTGCAATGCTCATCACGTTCATTCTACTCGGCAAATACTTGGAGGTACGGGAACTTGCCCTCTTCTCCTGTCTAACCTGCTTCAGAAGCAGACTCATGTTTCTGATTGAGTCACTGAGCTCTCATGCCTTTGCGTCCTACATGCCAAGCAAGCTGCCTGACCCGCGGCACTGTTAAGGCTTACATTGTATGTCCAGCAAGCCTATCTTCAGCTGCACGAGCACGCCTGGAGTCTGCCTCGCATCAACGCTGCTGTGCTTTGCTATGGCGAGGCTGAGCGGTCGCATCCGGCGTCCCTTCTGCAGGTCGTGGCAAAGGGCCGCACTTCTGAGGCTATCTCAAAATTGCTGCAGCTGGCGCCTGCAACAGCAATAATCCTTGAAGTGGGGGCAGGTGCAGGAGCACACAAGCAACCAAATGGGGGCCCTTTGCCTCTTACAATGACCTGAGGCGGGCGGCCATGAGGTCGCAAATTTGTCTTCCGGTGCTGATGTGGTTGCTTCCGTGCTGTGTCAACGACAGATGGTAAGGTGGTGACGGAGCGGGAGATAGACACCCGTCTCGTCCACCGGGGTGACATCCTCAAGGTGAGGCCAAGATAGACATGAGCGTGGTAGCTGCGCTCTATGCACCATTACTCAATCAGAGATGACACCCAAAGCACTTTCATGAGGGTTTGCCTTCTTGTAGGTAGTACCTTGTGGATAGTACCTAATGTCATGGCCCAATGGAGGGCCATGACAGCAGTGTGCACTTAAGTCTATAAGGCTCATTGATGCTTTTGCAGAAATTTGGCTGCAGGTTATTCCGGGGGCCAAGGTGCCGGCGGACGGGCAGGTGGTACATGGCAGCAGCCACGTGGATGAGTCAATGATCACTGGTGAATCTGCACCCGTGCCCAAGGCGCCTGGCGCAGCGGCGGTTGGCGGAACCATCAACCTCACGGGCCTCCTGCATGTGAAGGCCCTGCGGGTTGGCTCCGATACTGCTCTGGCGAGGATTGTGCGCCTGGTAGAGACAGCACAGATGTCGAAGGCCCCAATCCAGCGGTTCGCAGATTATGTGAGTGACCAAGCGCTCGTGCAATGCACTCCAGGTCAACAGATGTATATGAAGTCAGGTCGGACTGGGCAGAAGGAGACCAAGTTAGGGTCTGCGAGCTGCAGTGATTCACAGTGTCTGTCAAGAATCTGCAGCAACTTGAGTTTAATATTGGGCAAGGGGTGCTCATCTGCACCACCTTACTTGGTGGTGGAAGGACTTGTTACCATCTCAAGGAGCATATTATCTTGTCTAATAAGAAGCTCATTTGGTCTGAAATACTTGCAACCACTCTGCTGCTTCATCACTACGTCAAGTGCATGGGAATGCATGAGTGGCCCTTTTTGTCCCCCCATCTTGCAAGATAGAGCCGCTGAGCCACTTCGAAGACCGGCTTTCGCAGGTGTCAAGCATCTTTGTGCCAGTGGTGGTGCTGCTTGCTATCCTTACCTGGCTCTGCTGGTACATGGCCGGCGAGGCGGGCGCCATCCCCGACAGCTGGCTGCCCGCCGGCACGGACCATTTCCTCTTCGCACTGCTATTTGGCATTGCCGTGCTGGTCATCGCCTGCCCATGCGCCCTGGGCCTGGCCACACCGACTGCAGTTATGGTTGCCACGGGCATTGGCGCTAGCAACGGCATCCTCATAAAGGGCGGAGATGCTCTGGAGCGAGCCCACAAAGTACAATGCGAATAACCTCCCTTGCAGAACGAATAATAAGCAGTAACTAGTTAAGTACGTCACCAGGAGAAGATAGGCTGCCATGGTACGGTTGATGTCATTGGGATCTTTCTGATGTTCTTCTTTCCGCGAGGCAGATTCAGACTGTGGTCTTCGACAAAACGGGAACGTTGACTAAGGGGCGGCCGGTGGTTACAAGCTGCAAGCTCTTTGGCGAGTCCAGAGATATTGTCAAGGTCCTGGGGCTGGTGGCAGCGGCTGAGAGCGGTAGTGAGCACCCCATTGGGCAGGCTCTGGTGGCGTATGCGCGGCACGTGCTCGTTTTTGGTAATCAGCAGGTGGTGACGGCAGCAAAGGACGACGCGTGGGCAAGCGACGATAAGCGGGAGACTGCGAAGAAAGATGTCACGTGGCTGCAGGCGGCAGAGGGCTTTGAGGCCCTGCTTGGCGAGGGCGTAAGCTGCACAGTTGGTGGATCTGCTGTGCTGGTGCGCTCCTGACTGCTCAAAGGCAATGATTCTAGGCCATCCGGGCTCACCACAACTTTCTCATTAGTGTGTGCTTGCTTGGAACATCTCCTGTCGAGAAGAAGGGCGGAGTGTGCATCTATTGCCAGTTGGAAAAGTGCCAAAGATGATGTTGACTGATGATGTTGACTGCTACACTTACTACTCTTCCAGGTGGGCAACTGGCAGCTGATGCGACGGCACGCGGTTGTCTTTACGGAGGCTGCAGAGGAGTACCTGCAGCGTGAGGAGTCCAGAGCACGCACGTGCGTCCTCGCCGCCGTGAGCGGCATATTGGCAGCGGCCTTCGCCGTTGCGGACCCGCTCAAACCCGAGGCGGCGGTTGTTGTGGAAGGTCTGGCTCGCATGGGCATCCGCTCTGTCATGCTGACGGGCGACAACTGGCATACAGCACGCGCTGTTGCCAAGGAGATCGGCATCGAGGAGGTGTATGCTGAGGTGCTGCCATCAGGCAAGGCCGACACAGTGCGGACTCTGCAATGTGGTGGCGCTGTTGTTGTGGCCGTCGTTGGCGACGGCATTAACGACTCCCCAGCACTCGCTGCGGCCGATGTGGGCATGGCCGTGGGCAGCGGCACGGACATTGCCATCGAGGCGGCAGACTACGTGCTCATGCGGTCCAACCTGGAGGATGTGGTCACTGCCATCGACCTCTCGCGCAAGACATTCGACCGAATCCGCACCAACTATGCATGGGCCATGGGGTACAATGTCATGGGCATCCCGCTCGCCGCAGGCGTCTTCTACCCCTGCTTCCTTGTGCGCCTACCGCCGTGGCTCGCTGGCGCTGCCATGGCCTTTTCCTCCGTAAGCGTTGTCTGCTCGTCACTTGCGCTGCGAATGTACAGAAAACCAAAGCTCATAGAGCTGTTTGACATTCGGGTTGAGCTTGGGACAAAGGCGCAGGGTAAGGCTCTGAAATTCAGGGGCTAGGTGCAATTGGCATTGGTAAAAACTGATGTGCACTATACCTATAAACGAAGCTGCCAATGGCAGCTTCAGAGTTGTGCTTCAGAGTAAAGTGACCGCACATTGCGGGTTTTTGGAAGTCATTGTTCAAAGAGTGGGTGCCAAAGGGACAGCTTGGTCTGCAAGGGTTGGTGCACTTTGCAATAGTATGTCTACTGTAATACACTTAAGCATTGTAGTCGTCTGTAAAAGATGTTCTCAGAGATGACCAAAGGTATCATGACCCAAAATGATGACCCAGAATTCTCTGGCACCGGAGCACAAGCTCCTTAGCTTCTCATGCCTACACATAGGGAACAATACATCAAGTCCAAAGTATGAGTTATTTAGGCACAAGATGAAATGCTTTGTCGCTGTCTGCAATTCGCAGAGACAATGAATACGTTCTTTCAGGCCTTCACGTGACAATAACACCACCAGGCCCTGCGGTACGGCACGAGTGCACGACCAGCTACCAAGAATTTGTCAGCGTTCAGATCCTTGTAAATTGCCTTGTGTCATTGGCCGCCCTTTTACCATACGGGTTCAGGGAGCTGAACACATGCCCTGAAGACTTGAGCCTGCCCTTGCTGCCAGGTTGAGAGCTAGCTAAGCCACCCTTGTTTCCCTTTCGGAACTTGGCAGCACTGCTGTCCAAGTTCAAGACTACCTTAGGAGGACAGTGGAATCCAAAAGAACTTGCAACGGCCTGCTTCCAAGGACAGACATGAAGGCATTAGCAAATGACAAGGTCTGACATGTACAGTTGCACCTAACACTTGCAACCTTGCATGAATAACAAAAAGTAGAATACCCACAAATTCTGCATGGTTGCAATTGTAACAGCAGCCATTCTCTTACACCTTTGTGCTATTACAAAGCTCTGTTCTGCCAAGAGTGCAATCACCATGCAGGAGTTGTGCTTGCACGTCTAGCTCTGCCAACCTTGCATGTGCATCTCCTATAGATGCATAAGATACTGAATCAAAGCTCTAGGCGTACTGCAGAAAATCGTGGCACCTGAAGATCAAGGCGGTGGACATTGAAGATGTCCTTCATGGCGTGGGAGTTATATGCAAGAAGGTACGACCGGTATGCGTCCCTCGCTGACTGGTGCAAGTGGTAGGTCTTCTCTATCAGCTTCTCCTGCTCCACATGTCAAGGAAAGGAATGAGAAGCTACTCTTTCGCAAGAAGCACTACTGAAATTTGCACTTTGAGGCAAGAGAAAGGTCAGGGAAGCAATCTCTACCGCCAACCATTACTGAATACCACACTGCTTTGTGTCCTCAAGCCAAGCCCATTGACTTAACTTGTCTATAAAGCAACGCTCATCCACCTTCATTTGGCAGACAACATGCTAAGTAACAAAGATTGCTATCTCCAACAGTGCCAGGCCTCTGAGGCACTGAGGCAGGGCTTACCAGCTGCGATTGGACGTTAGCAATCTTGTTGTCAGGGAACTCGTACTCATTCAGCGGCACCTTTGCGGCCTGCAGGCACAGTCAATCGATCTGAGACAAGAAGTCATCGTGACACTCATGCAGATTGTGAAGCCATAGCAACACTGCTGACCTTTTTTGTATGTCAGAGAATTTGGGGAATCAGGGTATGAGACTTGAGGACTATTATGAAGCCAAATAAAGTATGTAAGTGTCCTACTTAGTTCCTGATATTAGACTCCCAGCAAGGTGGCATAATCATCCCCATTACCCTTAGATACCGAAGGAAGCCCAGCTCTTCCGGTATCAAAAATAGTAATGCCCGGCCCCTTCCTCCCTCGCCTCGAGCAGTGCGACCTACTCTGTGAATGTACTCCTGCAAATCGCACACCCCCCAAAAGGTCAGAGCCCCATGAGATTGCAACTGCAGACCCCGACTGATGCATTTTGCAAAGTCACAACGCCTGTCGTCTGTGTTGACGAGCCTAAAGGGCTCCACACAATATCCTCGCATAATATCACACTGCAAAGCCAACTGTGAAACTGACATTGAGCAATCTGCCTGCTGCAGACTCACCCGAGGATCGTCTGGTGGGTCATACTGAATGATCCAATCCTGCCAGGAATGAAAGAGCTTCAGATGAGCTTCGCTGTTACTGAGAATTTGTGCACTCCCATGGACACATCCATTGCAAAGTATGGCTGGCAAACATATGGTCATGTAAGAAAGCAAGATCCATGCATTTGATGTGTAAAGTGTGCAAGAGAAATAACTTAAACATGGCTCAAATGATACTTTGCGGGAAGTGACTTAAATTCGACCACCACTTTGCTCAGCTGCTATTACATACCACGGCAGGAATGTCAAGGCCGCGAGCAGCAACATCTGTGCAGAGCAGGATGCCCTTCTCTGCACTGCAAAACTCAAAGTATGTGGCTGTGCGCTTCTGTTGCTTCTGCTTTCCGTGAATGTCCATGCAGGGTATGTCAATGTAGTTGAGGAGCTCCTGGTGAAACTTCACAGAGTTACAGGACGAAAAAAACACCATCACCTGCAACAAATGAGAAGAAGGCAAAGTGACTTGCGATTTAAATAGCATGACAAGGGAAATGGATAGCAGGAATGACTAAACGTAGGCGCTACCATACAAGTCGCAATGCTCCAAAGAGCTATCATGCTCAACATCTTATATGCTTCTTGACTACTGCTCTTGCAACATCAAGCAGAGGTTTGGGGCAGGGCTCTGCTTCTAGGAAGGGCACAACAAGTGAGCCGCATTGTGCAGATAGTACCTTCTTCGTCAGGTTCTTCTTCAGGAAGGTGAAAAGGAGAAGAAAGCGCTTCAAGCTGGGTACCACGCAGTAGCCTTGCTCAAGCCCTTCCACGGTCGCCTGCAGTCAATGAAACAGAGTGAAAAGAGCGGTTCATATCATAAGATGAACATCAAGAGAACTCCTGATAGACCTGCAAGCAGGAGTAGAACTCCCACATTACTTACCTTGGAGCGACTGTCGTCCACACCAATGTAAAGAGGTGCCTTCTTGAAGCTCACCCTTGCCAGGTCCTCGACCTGCAACTCCACAGAATTATTTGCAGGCCAACAATGATTGAAATTAGGGTCTAACCATGTTGAGGTCTGACAGAAAGGAAGCAGTCAGTGGTGCGAACATGTCCTAGCATGATTGCCCGATGGATCTGTGCTCCTGAACTCTAAATGGGCAACCACAACTGATGCTCAAAGGTCTCAGATGAGCAAATTAGTCACCTTGGTAGTTTGAGTGGCAGAGAAGAGCACAGTCTGTCTGTCCTGTACAGCGAAGCCCAAAGAAGAGTAAGCAACTGACCATTCCAAATGCATGACCTGCATGCCTTAAATGAATGTCCACTTTCCCAACATTGGGGTTCTTGCAGAACAAGTGAGTAGAGAGCACGCACACCTTAGGCAGGAGTCTGACTATCTGCTTCAACTCCTCCTCAAATCCTATCTCCAAGATCCGGTCGGCCTCATCTACTACAAGACACTGCAACAGCAACCTGTACGTAAGCAGAGAGTATTGCAAAGCCAAGATTTGTAGTTAAGTACATGGAATGGTAAACAGACAGCCTGTGCAGATTTCACCGTGTACTGCAACTCAAATGCCGGCTTCTCTTGAAAGTCAACATACTAAGGTGCGATACCATCTGAGATTTCAAACTCAAATATCAAAACAAAATGCACTGACATGAGACAGCCTTAGTGGAGGTCGATGTGCTAACTGACCTTGAGGCTCTGAAAGACAAAGCCCTTTGTATTCTGCAGATGATCCAGCAGACGTCCTGGAGTAGCAACTAAAAGATTGACGCCCTTGGCGAGCTTCTCCGCCTCTACCCTTCTGTTCGCTCCACCCATGACGATGCCGTGTGTTTGCTTATGGTGCTTACAGATGTCCCTCGCCACTCCGTAGATCTGAGAGGCCAGCGAGTCCATCAGGCCACTGGAGAAATATTGCTCTGTAAGTCACAAATGCAAGCAGCGACTTCCCATATTGCACAGCTTTTATGATCGATAGCTCAGAACTGTCGGCCAGGGTCCCTGTATCATCTGCAGGCGGTTACGATAAACTTGTGCAGAGGTGGATCAAGACGAGCACCACAGGTGCTACAGCTCAAGAAAGAACATAATGAGAAAGAACATGATGGCAAGCATCACCTGCATGGCCAGCTCGCGTGTAGGAGAAATGATGATCACACCAGTCCCATTCCTTGGCATGAACTTGGCATGGTACAGGAGCTCCACAGCAGGGATGAGGAACGCAAGCGTCTTCCCTGACCCAGTCCTTGCGGCTCCAAGAACATCCTTGCCAGCCAGGAGCTGGGGTATTGACCTCGCTTGCACCTGCCGGAAGTATCACATTTGCCGTCTCTAGCAGTCAGAAAGGGTTAAGAAGGAACGTGACTGCAGATTTGGCAAGGCGGATGAGGACTAGCAGAAGGAGAGTGCCAGCGACCAATGTCCTACCTCATACCAATCAGAGCAGATACTTTTCAAGTCGAAAGCACTTGGCTCTGTGCTATGACCACAGCACGTGGCGGTTACATGCAAGCACGAGTGATGCAGGATGTGGTGCTGCAATACAGCTGTGGGCTTTATAGGTCCTCGCGCCAGACGCTCACCTCTGTCATGTACGGGAACCCTAGGTCCTGGATGCCCTTTCTGGTGGGGTCTGACACATTCAACGTCTCGAAAGACGTTGAGCTAAGGATACCCTTCACAGATACTGTGCCGCCTGCAAGACTGCTCCCGGTCTCCTGCTTTCGATTGCCTCGCAAAGCCCTGGGCCTGCCCTTGCCATCTAGCTCCTCCCAGCCATGACCTTCCAACAGACCCGAGGTCTCCGCCGCGCTCCCGCTCTGCTGCCGCTCTTCGTCCTCGTCCACCACAAGGTCGGGGAGCGCGGCGTCGTCCACCACATCCTGCTCCTCTGCCATCTGGTGGAGGCCATCCTCCTTGCTGTACTCGCGCAGGGGCCTCTCACTCCGGGCCAGAGCCGTGACCTTCTTTCCTGCCTTCTGAAACACCGGTAGGCAAGCAAAAGCGCTCAAAGCCAGGTCAGAGGAGGCAATTTGCAGCTCAGATGTACCAGGGTTTAAGGGTTCAGAGCCAGTCAAGGGCGGCACTGGCAGCAGATCAGCAAGCAGGCCTTCCATAGCTCCGCCTCGACAAGCAGCGCGCAGACAGGCTGAGAGAAATGACGGTCATGATTGCAAGAAGCGTGGGCAAGCGGGTTTGCAGCCGCGCTGCATGTATTGCTGCTGTGGCAAAGCCCTCAGCTAAGTCAGCAATGTCGACCTCCGCTGTCTAGCCGTTAAGGGCCTTCACTAATACAGGCAAGCTAGGGAGCATCGTCGCGAAGTTGCGAGCTGTAGACTGCAGCCGGCAGCTCAGGGGGCTAACGGCTGGCTCGTCAGTACGGCAGGCTACTCAGCCGGCGGCTTGACAGATGCGGCTCCGCGAGGCTGCTGCATCTCCAGCAAGAGAAAAATGGAAGCACCTTGGACTTGGACGCCGGCGGCGTAGGTCCGGTGACGAGGGCGCGCTTTCGCTTCGCCATGCCCCGGGCGCTCCCAGCGATGGCAGGCATGGGTGCGGCACAATGGTGCGGGCTTGCTCTGCACCTCGCGCGGCGAGAGCTTGGCCGCAGCCAGAATGGACAATCGGACCTTGCTGGGCCTTGGCGCCGCGGCGGCAGCGGCGGCTGCGGCGGCGGCGGCAGCGACGGCAGCGACGGCGAGGCGTCGGAGTGGGAGACGGCGTCGTGGCCGGAGACGGAACCGCCGCTGGCCGTGGACTTCGGCTCCGACGAGTTCGAGGCCCTCGCCGCCTGCTTCAGCGCCGGCGCCGGGAGCAACACCTCAGATGGCGAGGGCCTCGTGGCGGTACGCCGCCGCATGTCCTTTGGCCAGGCGGCGTCGTCGGCCTCGCCGCCAGCAACGACGCTCGATGGTGCTGCGGCGCAGATGGGTGAGCAAGGCCACCGGGCCGATGTGGACCTCGGTGGCCGCCTGCAGCAGGCTGTCGAGGCCCTCCTGGTACGCATCTCGGGCGACGCAGCCCCGCTAGTGCAGCCTGTCATCGTGCACTGAATTATTTCTCTGTAGGACTAGTTTGGTTGTGTTTTGTGTTGACTTTTCTTTTGGTATCTCTTCTTCAGAGTGACAGTGAAGATCATAGCATGAAATGACATTTTTGTATTTATCATTCAGTCTGGAAAATCTCAGCCGAGCCGCAATTTCGAGAATCAAAGTAGAATAATGGTCTCCAAAACCAAAGATTAAGTGTTCGATCCCAATAGTTGCATCAATCTCTTGCCGGCCTCTGAGATGGGGTGGCCACGGTGACGGCAGGAGAAGCTTGGTGGGGCCGCCGTCTCGGGGAGAGGCGGTGGCAACATCGGTGACGGCAGCGTNCGCCGCCGCCGCCGCCGCCGCCGCCGCCGCCGCCGCCGCCGCCGCCGGTGGGGTTGTCCCTGCGGATGGCAAGCAGCAGCGGCGGGATGGCTACCAGCTCCGTGGCATCGGCCGGTGGATGGGCGCGGTGGTCATCAGCGTCCTCGTGGCGCTCTTCACCGTGGCCTCCTTCGTGTTCGAGCAGAGCCTGCAGTCTCAGGACTGCAGCGTGGCCGCAGACGGCTACGCCGGCCCGCCGAACCTGCACGTCATGACATGGATGGCCCAGCTGCAGTTCTTCTCTGACTTCCTCATCGCGCTCGCCTACTTCAGCATCCCGCTCGAGCTCCTCTACTTCATGAGCCGCTCGCAGGTCTTCCCACACCGGTGGCTCCTCCTCCTCTGCAGCTCGCTGCTCGTCCTCGCCACCAACACTTGGTAAGCTTCTGCAGCTAGTCCTGGCACACCCTCCCCTGAGACCCCTGCCCGAACTGTCCCCTCCCTTTCCACGTGGTATTGCACAAGGCACCGCCAACGACTATCGGTTGGGAGAGGAACTTCAGTTAGTTGGAGATATGACCAATAGTCAAGGGGCATCTTGGGCAGACGCACAAGGGTGGCCCATATAGCTTCACATGGTTGTGTGGTAACTTGCTTCTTTGAAGCATCCACTGCCCTGTATCTGCACTCAGATCTCCTTGCTCTGAGTTCTCAATGCTCATGGGCAATTGGTTGGGAAAATGCTGCTGGTGTATGGAGGGTTCCAGCACCACTGTCTGCTTTAGGCAGGGCAATGTGTCAGTGACTTTTGCTCCCATGTGGGGCCTCAAGCCTTCTGTACATTCTAGTGTCCATTAAGTACATATGTCATGAGGGTCTTCTTTGGCCGGGCCTCAGACAATGTTCGTGAGGAGATGCTGCTAGAGGCCAGGGGAAGACCGTGTTGGTGCTCAAGAACGTAGGGCATCGTCGCTGTACCTGCCATTTGCCAGAGGCTCACAAGCATGTTCTGCTCTACCATTGGTGCAGGCTTTTTCAGATCGTGAAGCTATGGTCAGTAAATCATGTATTGGTGATGCAGGGGCTCGCAACATTCTTCAAGGTTGTGTGTGCCGTTGTCTCATGCTTCACGGCTGTGGCTCTGGTATACATAGTTCCTGAACTCCTGGCTGTCAAGATAAGGTCAGCCTTACCGCAGTATGGTAGTTTCCCAGCATGTCTCCAGTGTAGTGTGAGATACTGTTCCTGAATGAGCTGCTGCCCTACTCTTACTAGCGGGAGACAGGCTTGCTGAATGCATTCTTGAATCTGGGCAAGACGTATGCGGGTAGTAAAGACCTCCATTGCTTGCCTTTGGTTCACGTTTGCAGACACCAGAACAGTCTTGCTTGTTGTGCCGTGCTCTATGGCAGAGAGCTGTACCTTAAGAACAAGGCGGAGGAGCTAGACAGGGAGGTGGGATTGATCAAGACGCAGGAGGAGACTGGGCGGATGGTTTGGAGAATGACAGACCAGGTGAGTTGCCTCTTTTGGCCCGTTCATCTGCGTCAGCCTGCCAATGTGAGCAGCTGGTGTAGGTCGGAAGAAGCTGCTTGGCGGCAGCCTTCCTGTTGATGGATTGCCTAAGTATGCATAAAAAGAGCAAACCAAGGCTCTGCAGAGTAGCCTTCACTATGTGAGATCAGTAGAACAAAGGTCTGAGACAATCACTTCTGTGCTGCAGATACGGACATCGTTGGAGCGAGGCACAATCCTGAATACAACTCTATTTGAGCTTGCCCGACACTTGGAGCTTGCCAATTGCGCTGTTTTCATGCCTTCCACTGATGGCACCAGTTTGGAACTCTCGCACGCACTGCACTCCAAGAGTCCAGCCAAGCCAGTTTCGGTCGCTGATCCACTGGTTTCCCAAGTTCTGGGCAGCGACCATGTTGAGGTATGGTGCAATCTGCATTGGCCGCAAGGCTTATCTACTAGACACAGTGGTGGAGAATGAGAAGTTGATAGTACATCGCCATGTGGTGGAGAATGAGAAGTTCTTGTTAGAGCCAGGGACAACCATTACCTTAAAGATATTCGAACGCACAAGCTATTGTAGCATGCAGCTTGATGCATTCTTGCTTGTGTGTCTGCAACCTTGGCAGGTCATTCGGGCTTCAGGTCCTTTAGCCGAAGTCTTGGACCAAGGCATGGATGACGAGCTCAGTAGGCTGGCAGCTGTACGTCTGCCATTGCTTCAGACAACAGAGTTTCACAAGGAGGAAGTGGGGCTTCAAGATACTCCGTTTGCACTGATGGTTCTTGCGCTGCCCAGCAATAGTGCCAGAGAATGGCAACCTCATGAGATATACCTGGTTGAGGTCGTTGCAGACCAGGTCATTTCCCATCCTGATTGATTGTTTAGGCTAATGGTGTGTGCATCTGCAGAGAAGGTTTCAAGCTTGCTGCGAGGGCCAGGTGCGAGACTTGTAGATGTGTATTATCCTGTATCATGCTGATGAACAATGTGGTGTTGATACACATTCCTTCAGCCATGCGTGAAGCTTACTTGGGCTTCTCTTTGCACCAGGTTGCCATAGCACTTTCCCACGCTGCTGTTCTTGACCTTTACAAGCGCAACCTAAGGAAGCTGGAGCAGCAGAGCAGAGCCCTCGACGTGGCCAAGCATGAAGCTCGTGCAGCGCATGATGCGCGCGACAACTTTTTGAGTGTATGCTACTTGCTTGATTCATGATATGATCTCGTGTCACTGCATGGTGTCAAGCTTGTTCAGATGAGAAAAATTTAACAAAGATTGGTGACTGCCTCTTCTCTACGATTCGTCAATCATCGTGTGGTCCACCTTCTGAGCATGCCGTTATTTGTAAACAGGTGATGAACCATGAGATGCGAACGCCAATGCATGCTATCATCGCTCTCCTTTCCCTCCTTGATGTACGTCACAGCATACCTCAGCCATGGCTACAAATCAAGCAGCAATGTCTACAGGCTGCTGCTATTGCTGGTATCAGCAGTTTCCGTTGCTGTGCTAGCTTGGAGATGTTGTAGTTGTGTTCTTCAGTCTTCAAGTTTCCTGATTTGCCATTCATGTCTACCATGCTTGACTTAATTCAACTTTGCTCTGCATGCTGGCAGGATGCTGTACTTCCACCAGAACAAAGGGTGCTCGTCAAGCACATCAAGAGCAGCTCCTTATCACTATACAAGCTTATAGACGATGTTCTTGACTTCTCACTCTTGGAAGATGGCAACCTTAGTTTGAATATTCGCGCTTTTTTCCTGCATGACCTCTTTTTTGAAGCTCAGAAGACACTAGACTCTGTCATTCAAGGTGAGAGTGCGCAGCTACAAATGCATAATCTTGAGTCTGGAGAAATTCCAGTGTGCAAAGATCACTGGCTATGCTCAATACATTTGGAAGTATTGAAGAGCAACAGATGTGGTTATGAACTTTGCGTCTTTTGTGCTTTGATGCTGATGGCAAGACAATTGCATTCCACTTTGCAGCCAAGGAGATAGATTTTACAATGCACATAGAGCCTGGAGTTCCATTAGCTGTTCTAGGAGACCACAAGAGATTACTTCAAATTCTTTTAAATGTCATTGATAACGCCTGCAAGTTCACAGGTGAGGGGATTGTAGTGTGATGGTACGATGGTGCAATACGTGGCTCTGTTTGCTGCATTTGCAACCAATGAAGCACAACAAGATGGAATGTCCAGTTTAAGTTATGCTGTATGCTGCTGATTATCATGTGACTTTTTGTTCATGCATGAATCAATGTGAATTTGGTTCTGCATACATAGGGAAGGTGCTGTGGCAGTGCAGCTGACTTGTAAACCTGGACACTGCTTCAGGATGGCGGGGGACAGTCTCAGTCACAGCCTCAAATCTGGGGCCAGGGCCTGGTCCTGGCTCACAGGCTCAAGCAAGCAAAGAGTCAAGAGCCGGGCCCACCTGGGAAGTTGGCAGCGGGTCTTCTTCTGAGGGCGGTTCTGGGCGGTTTCTTATAAGGGTGGGTTTGTGCTTAATTGTTGTTCCAATTGCCGCTATGCACCATGTGCTCTGGTGCAAATGTCGTTTCTTGTTTGCTTTGGGTGCACGTGATTATTGTATGTAAATTGACAGGCCCTGGATAGAAGCAGAGCCCCTTTTATTGATGTTTTTTCATGGGTTTCATTGGCACTGTTCTTGTGCACAAGCAGAACCATGACCCAGCAAGCCCGACCACAGAGAGCTGGTTTGCTGGGAACAATTTCCGGCCAGGCTTTGACGCTTCACCAGACGCCTCGCCAATGCCGTCTCCCTTAGAATCGCCAAGGAAGCCCATAGTGAAGCGGCAGGTGAATAACACTCTCTTAGGCACTGCATTGGCTTGCTCTAGCTTAGCTTTAGGGTTAACAGGGCTTTACGATTTTTTCAATTCAGTAGTGTGCTGGTGGCTGCTTACTGCATCTACTATGATACAAGACTCAGGAAGTGGTGTTGCCCGCCTGATTGGTTGTCTCCTGGTCTTCCAGCCGGCTGTAGCGTGGCCTGGCCCCACCTTCATCTTGAAAGTGGAGGTGAAGGACAATGGTCACGGAGTGGAACCTGATGTGATTCCGAAGTTGTTCCACAAGTTTGTACAGGCTGACTCTACATACAAGCGCAAGTTTGGCGGCTGTGGTGAGACTGATGGGTTCCGCAGTCATCTTGTCTGGCATAGTAGCTGAGCTCGCTTTGCAGTGGTAGCTGCCGTGCAAGGTGGATAGGCCATCGTCTACCTGCACTTTGTCACTATCATCACCCATTCTTTGCACCTTACACGCTCTCCTGGCCCAGGTCTGGGCCTTTCAATATGCCGCGGCCTCTGTCGGCTCCATGGCGGGGACGTGGTACTGGAGAGCCAGGGCTTGGGCAAGGGCACCACCGTCACCTTTGCCGTGCAGCTGGGTGTGGGCAAGATGGATAGCGCCACGGAGTATCGTGGCCGGGCCATCCGCCCCGTTCAGGAAGACGAAAGCTCTCTTGCAGGTGGGTGTCGCAGTTGAAGCTATCACGCCTACTTGTCTGCATGTTGAGCATCATATAGCTGCATGATTGCAAGAGTGCTACTCGCTCCTCAGCGTACTTGCTTGCTGTTGTTCCTTGACCAGCTTAAGCATTGAGCTGAGAAGCTGCTGCTCATTCCTTTTGACCAGATCGACTCCATGGGCTGAGGCTGCTGGTGGTGGACGACAATGCAACCAACTTGATAGTGGCAAAGCGTTCGTTGCAGTCCCTGGGCTGCGATGTAACACTGGCGCAGTCAGGGGTGGAGTGCCTGGCGTTCCTCCAAGACCCCAACCACGGCTTCAAGCTTATTCTCCTGGACCTCTGCATGCCTGACTTGGATGGCTTTGAGGTTTGCACATGCTCGCGCTCAGTTTTTCAGTGCTCTTGCATGATTATGTCGCTTTCACATGATACTGCCCTCTCCAAATTTGCGTTATAGACATTAGGATCAGTATTGGGGGCTCTATGGCTCAACTCATATTCCTGAATGATTTCATATTGCAAGTCTCTCCACCAGTGCTTGATGTATATACAGAGTTGCAATATAAGCTTACTAGAAATGGTCTCTGTACAGGTCTTTGTGCGCATCTATCATGCATTTGCTGGCAGACAGAGACCGCTGGTGGTGGCATACACAGCAAACACGGAAAAGGAGACACGGTCGCGGTGCCACAGCTTGGGCATGGACGGGATCATTACCAAGCCCATCAACCGCGATGACCTCGGCCGGGTCCTGTGCACCCTGCTTGGATTGTAGCCAGAGGCAAGGCCATTCAATGGTTCCTCGAGGCTCACTGTGCTACGCTCCTTTGTCGCCATTGGGCACTTCTCAGATGCTAGTGCTTTGGTCTTGGCGTCGCTTTAGCATGCGGCGGCTTATTATCATTCTTGGCATAGGCATGCCTATCAGAGAGGCCAATTTTTTAGCGGGACCCTGTAGCAAGAGCAACATTGGAGTAGCGCCGTGCGCGCCCTTGTAGATTAGATTGCTAGCGCAAGGCCCGAGCTTGCTTGAGCATCTGGGGAGGCTGTTGCGCCTCTGAGGTTGAAGTGTTGGTGCGGACAGAATCTGACACCCTGCTTCTGCACAGGCCCATGCGGCGCAATATGGCAATCGCCCCTGACCATGCATCTCAGCGGATAGAAACTGCAATGGCATTAATGTCCTGGCAGAGGACTGGCCTTTACTGTAGGAGAAGCTGTACTTGTCATGCCCACGATGTATGGGTCTTGAGGGTTCTTCAGCAGGATGTATTTTGCAAACTTGGACTCTTGACTGAAGGTCATGGGGCCATGAGGCAGTGCTCTGGTTGCAGTTTCCTGTTGATTCTATTTGCAGCTCTTGACTTGGGACCCAAGTGGTCATCCATAGTGGCCACTCGGGTACGCCAAGCATCTTCGCTCCGTTATCACCACCCTCTCGTTTGGGCTTAGCCCTTTTCAATGACAGTCCTGTTCATGCAGGAGGCTTCTTTCTGGTTAGATCATTCGGGCGATCAATGCGAGAAGGGTTGCTGCCATACTCGGCACTGCTGCTCACCCAGTTGACGGCGGCGCAGTGCTGCCCAGTGCCCGACTCTGGTGCGGCACTTGCAGGCTGCCGCTGACGGTAACAGTGGCCCGGCCTCGTAGCTTAACAAGCAGCCCTACAGCGGCAGTGGCGGCGGCGGCGGCGGTGGTGGCGACTTGCTGGGAAGGCCGGCCGGCCTATGAGCTGGGCCAGCGCGGCGCAGCTCAAGGATCTGGAGGGGCCTGACGTCGAAGCCGGCCTTGGCTTTGGCGGCGGCGGCGGCGGCGGCGGCGGCGGCGGCGGCGGCGGCTTTTTTTTTTTTTTCGGCGGCCGACTGCGCCGGGGGGCGGCGGCGCGCCGGGCGGCCATGCTAGTCGGCGGGCGCCGCCTCCCCCGCCGTTTCCTGTGGCTCGCTGGGCTGCTCCTCGGTCAGTGCCACCATTGCCGCCGTCGCAGCTAACTCCATCTGCTGGAGCCCATTACGCATGTATGCTCGCTATTGGCGCCACCAGCACTAACAGATTTGCGTTTGACACAAACTGTGGGTTGCGGCACAGGTCTTCTGGTCGTGGGTCTCGTCGTGGCACGAAAGCTGCGGCCAGTGGGAGCCGCTGGGGAGCTCCCACTGACGACGACGGCGGCGGCTGCCGAGGTGGGCGACGGCGGCCCGTACCCCTACTCCCATCTGCGCAACCTGGTCATGGTGGCGGGCCACGCCGTGTACGTCAGCCGGCGCTGCGGCAGCGCCTCGAGCGAGGACTCGTGGTTCCTGGAGCCCTACCAGGTGCCTGCATGCATGCAACTGCTGGTCGCAGCTCTTCTGGCAAACCTGGAACATATTGTTATCCTAGCCATGACAGTCATGAATCTCCACTTCCTTAGCTGGAGCTGCCATCAGCTACCGGCCCTGGTGGCCAAGATTGCCTCTGTCCTTGACGCATGCGGCCGCCATCGCACTCGTGTGTCTACTGAAGCCCCCTCCCCCCCACACATGCGGGGCTGCTGGAGTTCTGCAGCGGCTGGCTGGGCAGGCGGCGACATTTGTGGAGCATATCCGCACGGGCGTGGAGGCCGCTGCCGGCGACAGTGCTGCGCTGCTGGTGTTCAGCGGCGGGCAGACGCGCTCTGCAGCTGGCCCTCGCTCCGAGGCTCAGAGCTACTGGACGGTCGCCGACACCCATGACTGGTTTGGTGAGGCGCCGGCGCCACCCGCCACCGTCTCTCCTGCGCCCCCACCCTCCTCGCCACAGTGGTCTTGGATGGCGGCTGCGGCACAACAACAGGCCTTGGCTGTTGATGTTTGCAGCCTTTGCGTCGTGGCTGCTGCGGAGCAGGTCAGCCTGAGGTGGCGACACGAGCGCTGACAGAGGAGTTTGCACGCGACAGTCTTGAGAACCTGCTCTTCAGTGTCTGCCGCTTCCACGAGCTTACCGGCGCCTACCCCAACAACATCACGGTCTGTGCTGTGCCTACTGCGGTCGTGGCGATCGTGCTCGGCAGCACCGCATCAGCAGCTGCTGCCCGGCGCTTGAGAACTGGGCGCTCGCTCAGTACCTATGTTGTACTATCCTACACCCTGACTTCTAGAAGCTGGACTGTTGTGGTAGGTCGTGAGCTACGACTTCAAGCGGGCGCGCTTTGCGGAGCTGCACCGCGGGGCGCTCGGCTTCCCAGCAGCACGTTTCCACTTTATCGGCACGCCGGTGACTGCCAGCAACCGGCTTAGTGCCAAGCTGGGCGAACGCCGTACCGTTGCGGCCTTTGCGCATGATCCCTTTGGCTGCTCCAAAGCTCTGCACGGCAAGCGCTTGATGCGTAACCCGTTTGCACGCACGCTGCCCTACCCTCACGGCTGTCCCGAGCTGGGCACTCTATTTGCACACTGTGATCGCAGTCCCAATGCTGCCAGAGTTAGGACCCCATTGCCATGGTCGTGATGTGCTCGGAGTGACGCTTCTTGTGCTGCATTCTGCCTGTCCCTTGGCGCTGGTGAAACGCACCGTGTGCATGGAGGATGTGGAGGCAATGGTGGTCGCTGCTCCGGCCCTGGTTTCATAGAAGAACTGCCCTTTTCAGTTTCTCTAAGTTAAGGAGTACAGCTGGAAATATCGGAGCAGACCAAATATGGCTGGCAGTCGAGAATGCAGGTAGCAGGTCGGGCAGGCTGGCTACAAGCAAAGGGCAAGGTCACACCCAGATATTTACATTGCAAAATAATTCATAAGAACGGGTCAAGGGTGGTAGAGCAGTAATTTCTAGGAAGGAGTGTCAGTAACCGAATCGAGTATAACTCACTGAATACAACATGTAAGATTTGAGGTGTCAAAGTCGGGGGTAGGTCGTCTGGTCGCCTTCAAGCCTGCCCAGCAGAGCTGGCCTTTGGTTGAGGGCAGCTCCTTCGCCGGGTCCCTGCTTGATTGGCGCGGAGCTGACGAACGTCCCAGCAAGCACTGATCACGCCCCCACCTCCTGCATCGTAGTGGTGAGGACATCCTTAGTGCCATTCGACACGGAATTATTGTCGAGAACCACTTCAGTGGGCCCCCTCATGGCACCCGCCTCAGGCCCTGGTTCCTCCACGCCCACCTTCACCACCGCCGCTGGTGCAGGTTCTCGCAGCTGCTTCACAGGTGAGGTCACAACAAGGCCAGTGGCAGGTACGGCGGCAGCGGCGCTGACAGCTGGTGCTTCGCTATGGATCTCTGCCTTGAGCACCGGCGGTTCCCGGCGTGCCGCAGAGAGCTCGGCAGCGTGGAGCGACGCACTTTCGAGCAGCGCGATGCGCGCCTGCGCCGCCGATAGCTTCACATACAGCTGAGCACGCAGCGAGGGCCAGAGCAGGGGTCAGGACGCAAGCTGGCGGCGAATTGACAGGGCCAGGTGGCTGGCAGTAACTATCGGCGGCAACGGCGCGAGGTTGAAGGGGCGGCAGCTCCGCAAACCTTTGCGGCCTTGCAGGTGGAGGCCCGGGCACGGTCCTCGGCGGCAGCAGCACGGGTGTCCGCAGCAGTGGCGCGGGCAGCGGCACTTGCTGCGGCTGCGCGGAGTCCGTCCGCCTCTTCAAGGCGCGCAGGGCCCTCCTCAGCGAGGCGCAGAGCGAGGTCACGCAGTGCGGAGCGCAGAGCACCGTTCTCGGAGGACAGGTGCTGCAGCTCCTTGCGCAGCCAGGCGACGTCGAGCGCGCCGCCGCCGAGGCGGCCAAGCGCGTCCACCTCGCGGCGCAGCGCCGCCCCCTCGGCACGCGTGCTCTCGAGCTCGACGCGCAGGCCCTCGGCAGCGGCAACCGCCCCGTCGGAGGCACGCAGGCGCTCTCTCAGTGCGGCAGCCTCCACGCGCAGCGCTTCGAGCTCGGCAGCGTCGTCTTCGCGGCCATCGACAGCTGCGGCTGCGCGCTGCGCGGCAGCCCAAGCACCTTCTCGCAGGGACGAGTTCTCCGCCCTCAGGGTGGCGACGGACGTCTCACCGGCCTCGCTCTCGGCGACCGCATGCGTCACCAGGTCGGCCGCCTCCGCCGCCTCCGCACGCAGCTCCTCCACCTCGTCGCGCAGGTCCTGGGCCTCCTCGCGTGCCGCGGCGGCGGCTGCACGTGCCGCAGCCAGCTCCGCAGACAGAGCCACCGCACGTCCGCCGGCCGAGGCTGCCGCTGCAGCCACCGCGTCCCGCTCCTCACGCAGCGCCTCTGCGTCCTCGCGCGCCGCTCTGAGCTCCGCTTGGAGCGAAGCAGCAGCTCCCTGCGCCACCGCCAGCGCCGCTGCCGCAGCAGCCCCTTCCGCCACCGCCACCTCGGCTGCTGTGACCACCGCACACCGGGCTGCCTCAGCCGCCGCAGCTGCAGACTCGGCTGCAGTTCCGTGCTCCTTCACTGTTGCCAGCTCGTGCAGCGCAGCCGCCAGCTCCAGCCGCAGGCCCTCGGCAGCGGCGCGGGCGGCGACGGCGGCGGCCGTGGCAGCAGAGGCGGCCTCGCGCTCGGCAGCGAGGCGCCCGTGCAGCGCGTCGACCTCCTCCAGAGCCAGGCGGCCCTTCTCCGCCATCTCCTGGATGCCGCCTCGCAGCGCCGCGTTCTCGGCCTTGACATACTCCACAACGTCCCGCAGCGCCGCCAGGCCCTCCACCGCGCGCTCCCGGCNTCGCTGCGCGCCCGCGCGGAGCCCGCGCGCTCCGGGGAGCTCTTGCACGATGCCGTCGCCGGCGGCGAGGGCCCGCCGTCGCCGCTGCCGCCACCGGCGTCAGCGGCGTCAGCGGCCACCTTGGGCATGAAGAGCCCCCAGCTGCGTGTGCGCCGCGGCGATGACGGCACCGCCAACTGCTGCTGCTGCTCCGGCGTCGGCGGCAGCTCGAGGTCTTCGCCGCCGCTGGCGCGCCGCAGCGGCAGCGGCACCGAGGCGCCGCGCTCCAGCGCCGGCGCCGCCTCTGCGCGCTCGCGGCCCTGCCCGTCAGTCTGTGTGCCGAGCACGGCGCTCGAACCGCGGTCTGCAAACTGGGAACCTCTGGCAAAGTCAAGACCGCCAGACCAATGCGGCGGCGTGGGACGTTACATCCATGGCCGCAGTCTCACCTCCCGGCGACCCGGCGGCAGCGGCGGCGGCGGCGTCCTGCCAGTGCTGCACGCTCCACGTCTGGCTCTTGCCGCTCAGGCCCGGCGCCGCCGCCGCCGGCTCGCGCATCTCCGCGTGGCTGGTGGCCATGACCGCCAGCATCGTGCCCGCCGCCGCAGCCGCCGCGGCCGCCGCCGGCGCCGTGGCCGTGGGAGACGGTGGGGGAGTGGGATGGTGGGGAGGGGAGCCACTGTTGGGAGTTAGGTGGTGGAGTAACATGCCGCCGACTGCCGTCTCGTCGGGCCCCCCCCCCCACCCACGCGGGTCACCTGCCCTCGCTTCCGTCCTGTCCTCCTCGCGGCCCCGGCCCACAGAGCCAGGTGTGCGGGCCATTCTCTCTGCCCTCCCTGAACAGTGCGTTGGCTTGAGTTGGCCTCCCCTTCATCTCATTCCCTTTCCTCGTCGCTCATCTTTGACACTCTCTCGCTCGGCACTCCTTTCTTCTTTGGGTACTAATGTCATCTTAGGTACCTTAGATTAGGTCTCCGTATTATGTAGCATTGTTTAGTCTGCACTCGACTCTGCCTGAACAATGTATTGGCTTGAATTGGCCTCCCTTTCAATTCATGCGCCCCGCGCGCCTTCTCTCTTTCGGCACTCTCTGGCTCTTTGGACCCTGTCCATTCGCCTTGGGCTGGCCTTTCCCACTTTCCCAGCCCCGGGCCTCTGTGGGCGAGCACTCCAATTCTCGTACTCTGTAAAAGAAAGTGGCTCTCTGAGGGCCGGAAAAAGCTTGCTAATCTTGCTTTCATGCTTTCCTTTGCCGAAAGGAATGGACAAGGTCTGAAGGAGCCGGAGTGCGAAGCTTTGCCGACTTCCTCAGCCCTCGCTCGGCCACCACCTGTCTGCGGTTTCTGTCTCAGCACAGACGCCCTGGGCAGCTGCCTCCTCCTTGCTTAGCAGGGGTTACTGAGTGTCTCGTAGCAGCTTTGTTTCTGTTACTTAGCGCTTCCCCTGGCCCCCTTCTCGTACTCTGTTCATTCTTTTTCGGGCTGGTTGTTCCAGCCCCTATTCTCAATGGGCGAGCACTTTCTTCCTCCGCGTGCCGACGGCTCCCGGCCAACCCCAGGTGGGGCAGGGACCCGCCCAAGGCGCCACGTCGGGGGCCAGGAACTCAACAGGAGACGATCTGCCATCACCAGACTCCCAAACACATTGTTTTGGCAACTAAGCACGTGCAACCCTGAAAAGCAATTCCCGACACCAAGCACCTGGCTCAGGACCCCTCCGGACACACTGACGCCGACGATCTAGAGTACCATGCTTCGCGTTGTTCAACCCCGACAATGCATCAGATGGAAGATAGCCTTGAGTTTAAGCCTTGACCCCTGATTCGTGATATGCTGTGTTGATACACTCCGGGTGCCCAAGTTGCCAGGCTCTCCTCGACCAAGAAACTTGGGACCTGAGCTTCAAGACACACTTGGAGGTTAGGGTCAGCAGCCTCCTATCTTGGGCTGCATTGCCTTCTACTGAAACTGCCAGCTGCAGTACCAGTGGGAATCTGACTCTGTCATCACGCCCTTCTGTCCACTCCCCATCCCTGACTGCTCTCTGTGAGCCGTTAACCGCCTCATTTTGGCCCTGTGCTCTTCTCGCTGGCAAATTGTCAAGGTGATGTGCTGGAGTGAATGACAAGGTGATGGGCTGGTATCTACGGGCTTACTTCAAGCACTCATGCGGACAACAACAGAACAAACACATTGCAGGGTAAAAGTGCCATCTGATATGGCCCTTTTGCAAGTGCACTGCACAATGCGGTACACTAGGTACAGGACAGCATAATTTCATATAAAATGCTCCGTCCTGCCCTTGCACGTCTAGGTCCCATTGGTAGCTTCCCAAGACCCATCATCGGTGAAGGCAGACATCCTGCCGCTGATCAGCTCTGCTGAGCTTTGTCGCTGTCGACCTGCCAAAGCGATACTACATCCCCTACATATTCTCTCCGAGCCTTTGCAGAAGACGACCTAATAGATAAGACATATCTCTAGTCGAAGTCGGACCATCATCCGCACGCAGTCTAGTAGATCTAGTCGATCCCGTCCTTCTCCAGCCATGAGAATAGATGGTTAGAGGCACCAAGATCAGCCCTGGTCTGCCCCGATAGCAAGGCACTATCAAGTTGCATAATGAGCGGGTGATTGGCTTAACAGTCTACTTAACAAGCAAGTGCAAAGGTTTTGTTAGACAACCATGTTCTAAAGCCTCCTCAAGTAGCATGTGTCACCACCTCCTCACAAGCGAAGATAAGAGCTGCACATACAAAGTGCTCGTATGAGAACACCAGCTTCTCTGATGACACAAGCCATCTCAGACGTGAAGTTGGCCTTGGCTGGGATGGTTCTCAGAGTTTGTGGAGTGTCTTTCTGGATGCGCTTGTTACTCTTCAGAATCTCCTTGCAGCCTTCCAGGCTTCACTTACAGAGGGTTTGGGGATTACGGGGTCTGAGTGCATCACCTGGAAAAATTCAAGGAAGTTGCCGCTGCGGTCAGTGGCCTTCCGCTGCTTGTCAGACCCACCAGTAACTGCCGCCAGTGCTGCGCGCCAGCCTACGAGGAGCACGAGGGTGCTACCAATGGTCACCAGGATGAAGGGTGTAGGCGGAACCTGGCCCTTCCTCAGCCCACGAATTGCCAATCCCAGCTGCACATGTGGATGAATGCAAAATGCTCAAGTCCTGTGGTCAAGGCACGCAGTAGGCTTGCTGCAAGCGGAAGCTGTCACTGATCCCTGTAGCAGGAAGGTAGAGGCGCTTGCCAACACGCAAATTGCGAACACCGCCTTCTATCTTAACGTCCATATTGCTGCCATTCAAACCTAAGCTTCTGGGAGCAAGAGATACTGGCCTCCCACAGTACTGAAGCATGGGTAGTCTCCAACAAATTAAGGATTAGAATGCTCACGGGCACTCCTGTGGCCCACGTCTTGAATGCGTTCAAGATCTTGCTGCCGGAGCTCGGCGGAGGAGCAACGTCTGGCCTGTAATCACCAACAAAGTATGCTGCTGCCACCCATCCTGTAGAGAGCACACCATGCTGTAATTGTAGATCATGGCCCTGTGTGCTGAGTGTCTATGACCCTAGACTTGTGAGATTAGAGCATAAACAGGCACAGTGGGTACAACATGCGTGTACTGGGCCCTTTGGAATATTGAGCTCAAATCCTGGACTGGCCAATACTTGCATTACACTCAGCAACAGTCAGCAACCTTCAGAATGTTGTTTTGTAAGAGAATTTACCAGGACATGCAAGTCCATGCCTCGACCAGGTGCAAGCTCACCAGCAATGAAGGGGTCTGCAGTTTGGAAGAGCTCCCAGTCGAGGGCAAGGCCACCATGCGAGAGCCGCCCGATGGCAGCAAACGCCAGGATGGCGGCCAAGTCGCCACCAGCTAGGAGGGCAATACGCCTTATGAAACAAGAGATCACATTGCAGCAATTACGACTTGACACTCTAGAAGGACTTGCCATTGCGGATGGCAAAGCGCAGGCATTGCCGTTTGGCCTCCAGAACGGACCATTGCTCTCGCTAGAGCATGCGGCGAGTACCCATGCTGAGAAAGACAAGCGTCATTTAAGTGGAGTAGTAATCAGAGTGGAGTACTAAGAGGCAGCGGCTCACAGCCAGGGTGCAGAGGCGCCGCCACCGCCGCCGGGGCCGCCGTCGCGCTCGACCTTGGCAACCCCCTCCCACGACACCCGCTCGTCCTCCACGGGCACCAGCGGCGCCTCGGCCGCCCCCGGCGGCGGCGGGCGTGGCGCGTCGCCGGCNCCCCGCGCATATCCCGGGCGCCGCCGCCGCCGCCGCCGCCGCCGCCTGCAGCGCGGCCATGGCGTTGCGAGCTGGCCCGCAGGCACGGAGCGGGCGCTTCACTAAGAGTGGATAAGAAGGCGGCTACAAGACGAAGAATTGGGCTTCGCTCAGGCCCTCCAGTAGTCAATACACACTCCATTCCCCTCCCTGCCTGAACAATGTGTCGGCTTGAATTGGCCTCCATTTCATTTCATGCGCCCCGCGCGCCTTCTCTCCCTGCCGTTAGGAATCAATCCAAGAGCCCCTGTCCGCCTAGCCTGAGGCTTCTGCTAATCTTCAAGTGCACCCCTCTGTATGCACCTGGCTGGCAGTTTGCAGCCCGGTTCTTTGATATCAGCAGCCGCGTTCTGTATGCACCTGGCTGGCTTTCACAGCAGCTTGTTTAATACCAGCAGCCGCATTATTCTTTCCGCCGCCGCCACCCCCTGATGAGCTAACTTCCTCCGGCTCCCACACAGCAGGTACCCGCTATCCCCCGAGGGCGGAGAAGAATAACCCCATCCGCTGATCTGGAGCCACCCGGCGGCGGAACCCGACACACCGAGCATGCGCGAAGCCGCAGCTTGATCACCGCGGCCCTCTGGGAGCGGCTGCTGCGGCGGCCGTCGCGGCGGCAATCGCGGCGGGCCGTCAAGGAGGCCGTGGCTGGTCCTGCAGGAGGCCAGCATGAGCAAGAGCCGCGGCGGTAGCTCGCCACCGTAACCGAAGCGGCTGCGAAGGCAGCGAGGCCTTTGGCGAGAGAGCTGGGAGCCGGCACTGGAAGCTGCCGCCGGCGAGCCTCTTGGCGCAGCAGCGCGAGCTCGGCGTCTGATGGTGCGCTACGCGCAGCTCGTCATCGGGCCCGCCGGCAGCGGCAAGGTGCGCCCCGCTCACTAAGGCCCCCTCACCGTGGCCTGCAACTGACGCTCCTTGACTCCGCTACGGCCACACCACTGAGCTTGAAGGAGAGCTTGCAGCTCAGCTCGACTGGAGTCCCTATGTTAACAACGCCGCCGAACCTCAGTTCTGTTGGAGGAACAGCTTGAGTATCATGCAACTGACGCGATGAGCTGATTATGTCAGTGTGCAGTCCACGTACTGTGCCACACTTCACCAACACTGCGAGAGCATCCGGCGGAATGTCAACATCGTCAACCTGGACCCTGCTGCCGAGCACTTCGAGTACCCTGTCTCTATAGGTACCTCATGCGGTCTCCCATTAAAACATAGCAGGCTATTTGATTTTGTCAACTTGTAATCAGTGGTCATTGGACCTTGACCTTGACAAGTGTCCAGCACCTTTTACTCTCAAGTTTGAAACGGTCTGTGAAGCATCTGCATACTCGTTGCTGTAGTGAGTAAGTATCCAGGTTGTAAGCTACTGTTTTGGTGAGAATGACGTATTGCTTCTAGCCACTGTAGGAGTAGTAAGGTGTTGCTTTCAGGTACTATAAGTTTGTGATCTCCTGTCATGGGTATGGAGTTCCTAGTACTGAGCTTTTCTAGGAGTGAGGGAGGATCATGCACTCTGAATCCCTGTTGAGAATATTGGATCAAAAACGAGTTGCTGCATTCTGGCGCTGAGCCTATGTGTTTACTGTGGTCGTCAGACATTCGAGAGCTGGTGTCACTCGAGGAGGTGATGGAAGAGCTGAACCTTGGGCCCAATGGAGGGCTCTTATACTGCATGGAGTAATCAGTCCCTGTCAATATCCCTCCCTATCTGGTGTGGATCTTTGTGTGCTGCTTTGTTTATGTGTTGGACCCGTCCTCACGTTGAAGAGAGGTGTAAGTCTCTGCTGCTAAAAGCCAAGAGCCAACAACATCCTAATCGGAATGACGACAGTCTTGAATCTCCCCACATTTGTGCTTGTTCGGTGCAGACACGATACTTCTGCTTTCTTCTAGCTGCATCACAGTAGAAGAGGTCACCCTTGACATTGGGACATATGCTCCTAATTCTTCTATTTCAGATATCTAGAAGAGAATCTGGATGATTGGTTCCAAGAACAACTTGATGACTTTGCAGAGGATGAGTACCTTGTCTTCGACTGCCCAGGTAATGTCTTCAAGATGTGCAGCACAGCACAGGGCTCCGACTACCTATTGAGAATATCCGACTTACACGTTCCATCTGCTTTTGAATATAGACGTTTATCAAGGGCTTGCAAGAGCAAGGTAGCATCTACATTCAAGATTTAAGTTTGCGTGTGACAATGATCAGTTAGTGAACAGGCTTGCTTCCTGACATATTACGAGCTCAGAGCTGGTTGACTCTCTTTGTGTGCCGTTTGCCTGCAAGCTGGCCTCTGCGAGCTGATCCAAAGGGAGTTATCCTCATCACCTTTGTAAGAGTGCAGGACAGATTGAGCTGTACTCCCACGTTCCTGTTCTGAGAACCTTTGTTGACCAACTCAGAAGGTGGGACTTTCAGATATGCGCTGTGTACCTGCTGGACTCTCAGGTGAATTGAGCTTTTTGTCTAGTGTTTGCAGCAGTATTTAACGATGTTGCTTCAGGAGCAGTGCATTCACCAGACTTGTCTTTCGTGCTGTTGGTCACATTCGTATCTGAAGACGTCTCTTCATTTACTGACTCCCTCTTGCAAATGAGTGGGTGCAGTTTGCTTCTGATGTGACAAAATTTATCAGTGGGTGCCTTGCCTCACTGTCGGCCATGATCCAGCTTGAACTTCCTCATGTCAATGTCCTTAGCAAGATGGATCTAGTAACAAACAAGAAGGATGTTGAACGGTGAGCAAATGATCATGCCATTGATGAACATTGCAGGCACATACATACCATACTCATACGCATGTCCACTAAAGACATGTTCATCAATGTTTCCAAGCATGTCAACTTTGTCTTGCAGCTTCTTAGATCCAGACGTGAGGCTCTTGTTGGCCGACCTTAACGAGAATATGGCACCCAAATTTGCTAAGCTGAACCACTCCATGGCACAGATGGTGAGGCTGCAAACACGTTTAGGGTTTAGCGTTTAGTGGGTCTACAAGTTGTGGCTGACATTTAGGGACCTGTGGGACTCATTCCAAAGGCACCAACTCTTGGTCAAACAGCCCTTTGCTAGTGGGTTGCGATCCATGATAGCATACCTCATCAAATAATGACAAGGGGTGTCTGCATCTGATATGCCATGTCTGCAGGTCGATGACTACAGCATGGTCAGCTTCCTGCCATTTGACATTTCTGACGAGGATAGGTGACAATCTGCTCCCGCAGATGCAGAATGAGCCAAGCAAGCAGTTGATTTACTAGTGTGATAAGATTTGCTGGCATTAAAAAGGTCATTGTTATGTAGTTACCTCTATAATCCTTCGCGTGACTGCGCCGCGTCGTTGTGAGTGCATGTGCTTTTCTAAGTGCATCATCAGCAGTCTTCCCGCTTAAGGTCCTCAAGGGCTACGAGAAACAATCAAATGACAATGTGAGTTGCTGTTGATGCCTTCCATTGCAGCATCCAATTTGTTCTGTCGCACGTGGACAATGCCATCCAGTATGGTGAATCTGCGGACGTCAAGACACGCGACTTTGAAGCTCCTGACGATGATGACTGATATCTTGTCATGCTGCTTGTGATTGGCTACACATGACAGCCTGCTATATTCTGCAGTAAGGACATTTCCGACACAGGACAAAGATGCTGGTCCAGATCTAAAGTTGGTGTTTGAGCTTCAAATGCTAGCTGGGGGTTTGTAATCTGTGCATTGTGTTTGTAGGTCTCATGTAGTTACGTTACCCCTACTTGGGCATGGTGCACGGGGGCCCTGCGCTCAGTGTTGGTTCAGTGATAGCACACGTGCATCAGATTCATGATGAGCTGCAGTGTATGATTATACAAGTACTGTGAGATGCTAGCTCCGCTTGCTCCCTTTGTAACATCTTGGTTTTATCAATTCACATAATCATTGAAGCCCTTGATGGGGCCCTTGGATGAAGGCCACAATATACTATCCCTTTCTTACTTCAATTTTTCGTCAAGGGAGGCTATACAGGTTGTGTTACTTAAATCCCCATTGAGGGAGGCTATACAGATTCTGCCTCTGCCAGGCTGGACAAACAACTGGACAGCTAGTGGTGAGGCTGGCTATCCAGGGTGTAACACACTAATACACACGGACCACCCACGGCCCACCACCTCGGGCAGCAGGGCGAGCAGCCCGGCTTGAATGTTGCCGGGTCCCTTGCTCAAGTCTTCCGAATGCGTGTGGCCATCTCGATGCAGCGGTCCCTTGCCTTCGCTCGGTTCACTTGCGCGCTGGCCGAGCTTTGGCGGCGGCCTCCAGCTTCTGTCAGGGCGACGTCTTTCCGCCGGCTAGCTACTCAGACTTGCATCTGTCCTAGTCCTTGTCCTTCGCACTCCGGCTCCTCCAGACCTTGTCCATTCCTTTGGGCTGGCCTTTCCCAGCCACCAGTCAATCTGGCCGCGCTTTCTTCTTACTAACACACACCACTTTAAGAGGAGCAGTGCTCCAGACTAAAAGCACATCTCTCAGAGCTTCTGGACAAGTCAGCTGTGGAGCTGGCTGGTTCGCGGTCCGTTGAAATGCCGCAAGGAGTCATAGGTGCCCCAGACCCCAAAGAGGAGGCCAAAGAATATGAGAAGGTAGTCAGCGGTGGCCTCGATGCGGTTCATGCTGTGCCAGAGAAGGTGGAGGTGGAAGAGGGCAGGCAGGACAAAGGCCAGCAGCGAGCAGACGCTACTGCCAACGAGCGAGATGAACGTCCCAAAGCTGGGCACCGCATCTGCCGTCCACGAGGCCACGAGCACGACCGCGACTCTGAGCCCCTTTTGCACGGCCTTCCGCAGCCTGGGCCAGTGCAAAGTGGGCACGACAAATTCTCCATCAGTCTGAGATGAAAAATGCAGCTGATGCGCAATCCCTATCAGGTGCAATCTAGCCCGGACTTGCAGGTGCTAAGCCCCTGAGCAATTTTAGTGATGATCCTTGAAGTCGAAGTTTGGACCCTATGTACAATCTGAGACCTGACACTACTGTACCAAGAGGTGTGGCAGCATAAGCCAGGTCATGGAGTGCAAGTGCTCGGCCATGGTAAGATGCAGAAAACTACCACGCATGGTGGATGATCTAGTCCAAGCGTTGAGGTCACAGGTGGCAACATGAGGTTACGATTATGCATGAGACCTCTACCCTGTGATCTTGGTCTGTGCAGTATGAAGGTTCATCCTTAACATCCTCCAAATGTTCCAGAGGACCTACAAAGCAACTCAAGCGACTGGCTCCTGTTCCATACCTTGCTCGTGGTTGAATGTGCAGCTCGTACCAGGTGCTGGAGGACACTCTGCTCTCAAAGATCTCGTGGACAGGAAACATCATAACTGCAAAATGGCGGTCGCATCGAGCTCAGACCCTGAGCAAGGCTGCGATACAGTGCAATCCTTCAGCTGCTTGTGCTCCCGTTGCAGGAACAGACATGGCTAGCAGACGTCAATCCAGGAAAGCTTGCAAATATCCTTCCAGCATGACCATGATGCAATGACGTACTACTGCAAGGGGCAGAGTGCCTGCAAGTTTGAGCAACAACGGGCATGCAAATGCTGAGCTCTTGCCGGGAAAGGTGAACACGAGCCCGATGCAGAGCCCAATCTTGACGGCGTCGGTTGTCCAGTGCTGCGGCAGGTTGAGAGTAACAATCTCCTGCAGGCAGCGCAAAGGTGAGCAGGCGTCAATGAGGCCTCTTCGGTGTCGGACCAGAAACAAGATGAGCCCTGCATACAGACCAGGTGGGACAGAGCAGCTAGTGCATTAACGTGGACAGTGATGCCTGAGAGATCGTTGAGTGCAAATACTCCCTGAACTCTGTAGGCGCAGGCTGACGGCATGGCAGTCAATTTACCTTTGTGTCGTCCCATATGCGAGGTAGCCTAATGGCGAATCCTCCATAGAGCAGGGTGATGCTGGCCATTGCGAGGCCGAGCACAGACCCAAACTTCCGCCCGTCCTTCATGCTCGCCTCGAGCAGAAGCGTCATGCTGATGCCCTCGAACGCGTATATGGCGACGCCCACGACAAACGGCACGCTCGCAAGGCCTGCAGCTCTGGCTCGCAGATGTGAGGAACTGGCGGCTCAATGCTGGGCCTTGCAAGTAGTCATCTCGAAAGGGCAAGCACAGGTGGTATGCATTGTTCCTGTCAAGTCAGGTCGTGTGCTGTGAAGGGGTCTGTCTGCCACCTTTGTAGGCATGCGCGTGCTTGAAGCCCTGGAGCGCCTCGGCGTCGTCCGCGACGATGACGGCCATGGCGAGGACGTTGACGACGTCGGCGAAGATGCTGAAGGGCGCGAGGCGGGTGAGGGAGCGCACCCAGGAGAGCAGGATCTGGGCGGGGAGTGCGAGGAAGATGACGTGGGTCTTGCTGAGACCGGCGCCGCCGGCGCCGCCACCGGCAGCGGCGAAGATGGAGGCCAGGTTGGTGCCGATGAAGACGAGGTAGGCGACGCAGAAGCCGCCCTGGCTCAGCACCACCATGGCGTCCACGGCGGCCCGGCCGGCGGCGCCGTAGATGGCCAGGCCCAGGTCGCCGTACGTGGCGGGCGGCGGGCGGCGGGCGGCGGCGGCGTCGGCGGCGAGGTGGGCGCGGCAGCGGACGAGGAGGA
>WELB01000070.1:483078-496112 GCA_009602725.1 Spirogloea muscicola | reverse complement strand
GGCTTGCGGCGCGGCAGTTGCGCGGCGCGCCAGCTGTTGCGGCCGGCCCCACCGGCGGGGCTGCCGGCGGCGCTGAGCCGGCGCGGAGTCTGGCGGAGGCGGAGCAAAGCTGGGGCCTGGGACGACGGCAGCTGTGGCTGCGTCGCTGCCACCGGCAGGCCGTCGATCACTGCGACGTGCGCTGATGGCCGTCGTCCGGGGCGCCGACACTGGCCCCGGCGACGGAGGCGGCGGCGGCGGCGGCGGCGGCGGCGGCGGCCTCGTGAAGCGCACGCTCCTGACCTTCTCCGGCGCTATGGCGGTGGCCAAGAGCGGCCGCCATGCGAAGGGCGGCGGCGACGGCGCACACTACCGCAGCTCGCCCAAGGCGCACGACCTCCCGGACCGTCGCTCCCGCCGCATGTGGCTGCTGGCGGTCGTGGCGCTGGGCCTCCTGGGCAGCGGCCTCATCTTCGCCCAGAGCCGCCGCGAGGACGCTATCGCCCAGGACCGCGACTCTGCGCTCTTTGCGGCGGGCAGGACGCGGGCCACCACCAGGTGATGATGCCGAGGAGCTCCGCTCAATAGCACTGAGAGAGGCTTCCCGACAACGTCGCTGAGTCATGGCGACGAGGCAGCCTGGCCTCGTGGCCAAGAGCGCACCTGTCCAGAAGCGATTGCGCTTTGTTGCTCTTGGTTTGCTCGAGAGGGACCCATGTCATTATGTGCTAAGTCTGCCAACAGTGCTGCCTTTGAGCCGGCAGCTCTGTGCATGAGCGCAGCTTGTATCCACTCTCACGGGCAAGCGATGCTCAGGCTGAGCGCCTGGGTTACTGGGACTGACTCGCCCATTTGCTGGCAGGCCGACGCGCTCGTGGGCGTTTGGCGTGCGGCGGCCACTGGAAGCGGTCGGAGAGGCGATGACGTCGAAGAGCCGGCGGCAACGCAAGGAGGAGCCGGACCCCTTCGCCGGCGTGCTGACCAAGCCGGCCTCCTGCGAGGTGGCCAGCGCGGCGCTCAAGGTGTACATGTACGACCTGCCGGGGGAGTTCAACTTTGGGATGCTGCAGAAGGAGTACATGTACCGCCTTCCCGTCAATGCCTCCGACATCCCAAGGTGTGCATTAGAGATTGTCATGAGTGGCTCCATGGCTGCTGCCCTTGTGCCGGCAGCGGTGCCGATTTGACGGCCTCGAACCCCATGACATGTGGTGGCAACACGCTGTGCAGGTACCCCGGGGCCATGTACCAGCAGCACAGCCCCGAGTACTGGCTGACCGTGGACGTCCTGACGTCGGACATGGAGGAGCGGCGCAACCCGTGCGTGGCCGTGCGCGTGCCGGGCCCTGAGCAAGCTGACATCCTGCTCGTGCCCTTCTTCGCATCGCTGGCGTACAACCGGTACACCACGGCGCCAGGGAATCGGACGACCATGGCCCAGCCCGCCAACGTTACCTCGGGAGGCACCACTGAGATTGTTCCTCTTGTGAGCAACTCGTTGGCTGGAAAGCCTGCTTTTGGAACCAGGAGTAGCGCTTTGACCTTCTGTCTTCTGCAGGCCCCAGTTACGTCCTCCCGTCACACATTCTTGGAGCTGTCTGTAGACGGAGGGCAGGCTACAGTCACGGTGGACAACAGCCAGGATGAGGGTTCAGGCTATTTGGGAGTGTGGGCACTGCCCCCTGCAGTCGTACTTGTCTCTCTGCTGTTCAGCTGACAGGTTCGCCCTCTCCACTCCTCCAGGACAGGAACGAGGAGCTGCAGCTGAAGCTGGTCAAGTACCTGAACTCCACCGCGACGTGGCACCTGTATGAGGGGCAGGACCACCTCCTGGTCATCCACCACCCGAACAGCATGCACATTGTTCGTGAACAGGTGTGCTCGCGCCTGGCTGGTCAAGTCATGGCCCTGAATAGTCGTGGGCAAATCTGCATTGTAAAGGACAATCTCAAGTTTCAGTGCACTGAATGAAGTTTTGCTTATGCAGCTGGGTGCAGCTATGTTTGTCGTTGCCGATTTCGGCCGCTACAATGAGTCGGTAGCAAACATGGAGAAGGACGTCGTCGCTCCCTACAAGCACGTCATTGGCACCTTCAAAGAGGACTATAACGGCTACCAGGATCGGCACCTGTTGCTGTTCTTTCAGGGCGCAATTGTCCGCAAGGAGGTAGAAGTCAATATCAATTGCTTCCAAGACTCACTTGTTCATCGTGCTTCTGCTGCAATCAAGGCACTTTTTGCTGGTGCCGGGCTCTGCTCTCAGTCATGTACTGGCAACGCAATGTAGCAGTCAAAGTCAGCAGGCTAGTAATAAGGCTACGGGTTGTTGCAGTGGAGCTGGGCAATCGTCAACCCCTTTGCGTCAGCTCTGATTCATTACCAGCTTGCAACAAAACCTTGGTTTGTATGCAACTTGCCAAGGCGACAGTCAATCCCGTCTGCTGGTTTTGCAACTTGGCAGGGAGGTGTCATACGCCAAAGGCTGTATGACTTGCTCAAGAACGAGACAGGCGTCCAGTTCTCCACCGGAAACACCCAGGTCTGCTCTTTACCGGGGGCACGGCTTCTGGCACAAAGCATAGTTGCAGAAGACTTGATTGACAAGCTTAGTCAGCAGGGTCTTCTGACTTGGGACGAGTCAAACGACACTGGGCGATTGGCATATTCTTGTGGTTGATTGGCAGCAGTGGACAGCTGAGCAAGCTTCAGCCTGCCATCACATCAGAAGCTTGCGCTGCTCTGCAAACGCACTGCTCAACTGCTGCATGCTCGGCTAGGTCTTGCCAGTCATGCTCACCTACTCATTGTACTGCACAGCGCACGGGCATCCGTAGCGCGACCAGCGGCATGCGGTCATCCAAATTCTGTCTGCATCTTGCTGGCGACACACCTTCTTCCAACCGGTTGTTCGACGCCATCGTCAGCCATTGCGTCCCTGTGATTATATCGGACGATATTGAGCTTCCTTTCGAAGACTTCCTGGACTACAGGTGCAAATTGCAGGCCTTTTGCTCTCAGAGCAGTATTGTTTCAAAAATGATTGATCTGGTCATTTGCGATCTTTTGCAATCCTCTCCGACTAAGCTCTGCCACATTCTGTCACCATGTTTGCTGTGGCCAGCAGATTAGGTCTTTGGGTCCTCCTCACTCATGGCCGTGTTTCCACTCGCAGCGAATTTTGCGTCTTCATACGAGCAGAGGATGCCGTACGGCCAGGGCACCTGGTGCAACTTTTGCGGGGAATTGACGGGGAGGAATGGACCACGTTCTGGAATCGCCTGAAGCAGGTGACAGACACCCCAGCCCGGCCATGGAAATGATACAGCCCTTCAGGCTCTATAGGATCAAAAGTAGTAGCTAAGGGGAGAGTCTTACGGCCATAGATGAGAGATTCTCGGCTTGCTCTTCTGTGACGTGTATTTGAGAAGCTTTGGAAGAAAAGCTGTTGGATTGTGTTGTGATTGATGATTGGGGAGTAATGACTTCAAGGCCTGGCTTTTTGTTGATGCACCGCGCTACTGCAGGTGGAGCATCACTTTGAGTACCGCTTTCCCAGCTGGCCTGGGGATGCCACGCAGATGACATGGCGAGCGATTGCCAACAAGATCCCTGCACTCAAGCTGTCATTGCACAAGCAGCTGCGGTATCGCAAGTCAGAGGAGGTCATCATGCAGTACCCCAGAGAAGAGCCTGCTTCAGCACCTGCAGAACAAGGGGCTGCGCTCGTGGCTGGAACAGATCACGAGGGACAGCTGGCTTCGACGCCAGCCTCTGAGCCAGCACCTCAGGAGGAAATCCATCCAGGTGAGGCAGAGAGCCTGTTGAGAGACCTGGGGCCGGTGGCAGCAGACCTAAGACCTGCTGAGCAGGAGGTGGTGGCTGCCAATGGGGACAATCTCCTCGGCTCAAGGTCCAGCCACAAGCCCTCTCAGGCTGCTGCCAGAGTGGAGAGATTGTCGGTGGAGGTTGCTGATGAGCAAGATCGCAGGACAGAAGTGCCATCAACGGCGGATGAGGTGCGGGAAGAAGGTATCGGCAACATTGGGAAGCTCGATGAACTGCTTGAGGACGAAGATGCAGCTCTGCAGGGAGTCTCATGGCGGCAAAGGATGAGGAGACCAGCTCGGGATACCCATGGGCGAAGAGCTCGACGCTCGTCTCCTGTCCCTGTCATTCCCACTTAGCAGAGCCCTGGTGGCGTAACTTATGATGTCAACACCAGTTGTGGCCATTCGCAGATGGGATGGGATGTCCTTGGGTAGTCAGACATTCCCTTCTGTGATTTAGGATCCGGCAGGTAGCACCTCACGCAGAAGGGCACAACTATTTATTCAGGGCATCCTGTTAATGAACGAATCAATTGCCTCAATCACGTGATGTACTAAGGGTGTAGGGTTCCTTAACCCATCTGAAGCTCATGCATAGCATATGGCTGTCAACTTGGGACTCTTGTTATGTCACATATCTCTATGCATGGGTCAAGTCAATTATGCAGTATGCTGTGGTGAGAGCTGTGTATCAGCAGAGCACAAGTTTTGCCCTAGCATGCCCTACCATTGGCGCAAATGAGGTGGTTCAGCGGATACTAGGCCAGAAATTGGGGTCGCTGGAGATGGCCGTTCGACATAACGCGACCATTTGCCTGCTTAGATGAAATATCACAACCAATAGAACAAAAGATTCAGGCTTTGCCTATTGTTCAAGACATTTATTCTCATGAGTAGAAAGTGATCTGCTTCCGAGACAGTGACCGATTTTCAAAACTACGTAACCATCAACCTCAACTAGTTCACCAAATGATTGCACTACTGACGAAGAACGACAATATGCTTCCAAAAGAATGTTTACAAACGTGGCTTGTTTCTACTACCACACAAATCGTAGGTACCTGTATGTAATTTTTGGTGCTATTGCGGGAGTTATGGGTAAATGCTTTTCTGTATTGATCCGAATGCAATTAGCACAACCTGGAACTCAGATTTTTGGGTGATAATTATCAACTGTACAATAAAATAATTACTGCTCATGCTTTTTGATGATTTTCTTTAATGGTTATGCCTGCTATGATTGGTGGATTTGGTAGTTGGTTTGTTCCTATCTTAACTGGAAGCCCAGACATGGCATTTCCTCGATTGATCAGAATTAGATTCTGGATATTACCACCATCTTCAGTTCTTCTTTTAAGTTCTGCTTTAGTGGAAGTGGGTGCTGGTACTGCTTTGGACGGTTTATCCTCCATTAAGCGGTATTACAATTCACTTAGGTGAAGCTGTGGAAAAAGTTATTTCTAATTTCCACTTATCAAGAATTTCTTCTATTCTAGGAGCGATAAACTTTACTACCACTGTTTCTACTATGCGTGGTCCAGGTATGACTCCGCACAGATTACCTTTATTCGTTTTGTCTGTTTTAATCACAGCTTCTTTGCTTGCTCTAGAAGAAAAACTTGAGCAGTGGTACCTGCCCGTGAGCGTACGAAAGTAACTGTCAACATACTTGACTTGTTACGGAGAGTGGTTGGACCTACCCACTCGTCCTACACACATGGCCCGACAGTTTTTTGAGGCGTGAGTAGCAAGGCGAGCAGCCTGGCTTCCACTTGTAAGCTCAAGTCAATAGTCGACCCGCTTGTTCTGTTCTTTGGCAGTATGTACTGTAGACCTTCACCTTGAATTGGCAGACCTGGCCTTAATTTGACGTCCTTGCCCTCAAAGCTTCTACAACCTCCAGCTCCACTTTAAGGACTTCTTGTACTCATCTTGCAATCATTTACACAATCTTGCCTGGCAGTGGAGTAGCATCAGTAAGTCCTCTTACTCCTCTCCTCGGCCCATTTGACATTATTCACTCCTAGTAGGCTGGCCTTTCACAGCCATCGCCTCTGTTTGGAAGAGCTTCTTAATCTGTGGTATGCTACTTTCTTCCCATAACTGATACTCTTCCGGTACCCGCACACTAATTCCTTAACTGCCGCCTTCTTGCCCATCTCTTCGCATCAATTCTGAGCAATGAACGTCCAAAGCCGCCGTGCCAGGGAAAATGCCGCCTCTCCGTTTTGCTTTGAGCAACCTACCATGCTTCTAACGAAGGCAGTAGTGTCAGCTGGGGGGTTGGACCGCAGCTTCCTATTTGTCAGGGTGCTGAGACGGCAACCCCTCTGGTGTCATGTTCCTCGGCAAGAGAGAAGGAGCACGGTCCTCGTTAAGAGAGAGAAGGCGCGCGGGGCGCATGAATTGAAAGGGAGGCCAATTCAAGCCAATACATTGTTCAGGCAAAGATCCAATTCGTGCCGTGCAGTCTACCACCCCAGTGGCAAGTCAGAATGCGTGCGATGCGCATGGCATGGTTTGGCCTCCCTGGGAGGCCAAACCAAACATGTACACTGTCTGTAAAGAGAACACAGGTTCTAAGATGGGCAAAGGTAAGAGAACGGGAAAACAAATCGAAATCTAATGCCCACAAGTGAGCTCATACTTATCTAACAGACTGGGAGCTGGATCTTTAACACACAAGCCAGCGGCCTGACTTGTGCACGCCCAGCACTGATATATCGCTAGGCCTGGGAAGGCTGCACATCGAGAGCCGCAATAGAAAGCGTGGAACACTTCAGAACCAGCCCTCTTGCCAGTAGCCCGAGTCGCACATTACAGGACGTTCTGGGGAGAATGAATGCGAAAAGGAGATGTCGCACGGTGCGCATGGACGAAAGGGAGGCCATACTAAGCCAGTACAGTGCTCAGGCAAAAGCTAGTGCAAAATGTGGGGCTACATATACGAAGCCCTATGCTAAAGGAGGGCCAAGGTAACAGTGTATGCAGTCTGAAAGGGACGTCATACTAATGCGACAGGCTAATATGGGGAACAGGAGCACCGCCACGGAAGCCAGTGGCCTGACTTAGAGCGCGCCCAGCACACTGTCGATCAATCAAAGTTTGGGAGCGCTGCAAGCTAAGCGAAACCCGCATGTTTCTGTAACATGCAACTAATGCCTGTGGAATGCTAGTGGGCCTCAAGCTGCCCTTCAGAAGAAAGTGCTCGCCCATAGAAGACGAAGGCGCGCGGGGCGCATGAAATGAAATGGAGGCCAATTCAAGCCGATACATTGTTCAGCCATAGAGAAGAGGGGCTGACAAAGCCAGCCCAAAAAGTATGGACGATTTCCGAAGCCAAAGAAAAAGGTGCCGAAAGAGGACTACACTACAAAAGGGAAGCTCAGTACCCGCGAGTGAGCAACATCAAGTCAGAGTAGGTCACTGCAGGGAAAGAGGTGCTCCGCCGAGACCCAGAGGCAGCAGCCATAGCACGGCCTGCTCGCGTGTGGACGGCGTGGGCTAAGGAGCGTTGGAACGAGACCTGGCGCCTGCTGAATACTTGGGCGAGCGAACCGGCGGCGTTGAAGCCGGGCAGCGCCCCTGGCAGACCCGGCCTCCGGTCAATGGCCTGACCGGCAAGCATCTGGAGGAGGTCCAGCCAACGGCTGCCAAAGCCCCGTGTACATCGATCGCCAGGGCCGCCGAATTCATCACCAACCGGGTGATCCGCGAATTTGCGCTCCTTGCCCCAGGCCGCCAGGCCGACCGCGTGCCCTGCAGTCGACGCCAATCTGATGAGATTGGCTGAGTCGACGCAGTCAATAGTCACCACATCGGCGATGATGCGGGGACCGCCGCCGGGCGGGATGAAGAAAAACGTGTATTAAGGGATGGGGAGGCTATGTGTGGCCAAGTACATAGGCAAGCACATTGACAAATGTACGTCACCTGCTGCTAAGCTGACCCGCTCAGAAACTACGAGTCAGCACATGAAGGTCGCTAACTGATGCTCGAATACCGGACGGCAATCGACAAGCTCTTGAATTACCAGCCAAGGCTCGACCAGCTTTCTGATGCAACGCATGAGCCTGAGCTCGCTGCAGAAAGCTTTTGGTGTCACGCAAAGCAAAGGTCCGAGCCAAATAATCAATGGGTCAAGACAGAGCAATAAGCTAACGGTTGAAATGCAAACAACTTGTCATACAAGCGTCTGGGGGGGGGACAAGAAACCAGCATAGGCTGCTTCTGCCCCTTACATACCCATCGAGGTTTCACGGAGCCCTGTCTCCGGCACCTTCATGCCGGCAGAGCCCTCGCTACTGCCTCTGGCTCTGGCCAGGGGACCCACTTCAACGAGCCTAGCATCTCCGACCTGCGGCTGCTTAGCAGAGGTTACTGAGTGATTCTCCTGTAGCTCTTTGGATTTTGTCCATTCTTTTTTGGCTGCCTTCTGCCAGCCCGTCTCTTCTATGGGCGAGCTCATTCTTCTGTCTCCGGCCTCATGGGCTTATTAAGCGCCCGGCCACTTGCTACAAGCCCTCCAGAATCATCCGCCCGTGGCCGCCGCCTCCGCCGCTGGAGTCGCCGCCGATTGCGGGGACCCGTGCCTAATATTAATAATACATGTAGAGTTCTAACACTTGGATTCCAGATTCCAAAATGGGGCTTGTGCCTCCGCCGCGCGCTGGATCCAAGCGTCACGTGACGATATTAAGGTTTGCGCTTTCTCCAATGTCGCGCGTCGTCCTTCGCCCGACTGGTGAGGTTGGCAGGCCTCCTCAGTACCCTCCAGCTATCATTCGCATGATAATGATATTCCATCTATGTAACTACGTTATAAATGGAGTGTGTACTGATGAAAATGCGTGTGTGTTAAGAAATGGAGGGTGTGTACTGAGGGTGGTCCTTAGAATGCCTCCGCTTTTGGCTCTCCGCGCTGGCCACTGCCCAGCCAGGCACAGTGGAGGTCGCTGCTCCAGCTTTGAAAAGCGTCAATCAGTGAAAACGTCCAGAAGCAGGCGAGGCCCACCGCTCGGGGGGGGTGGCAACCACGTTCAGACGCTGCACTTATGGCTTGCCGCGCTTGTCAGTGACTGGCATAATGCCCAGCACCTCCATTGAAAGGTTAACGCTACATCACGCACAATGCCACAGCTTGTGACAAGAAATGCTCAAGGTCCGAGAGGGCCGGAAGGAAATGGGAGTGGGGGTGGGGAACGAAAGTGGGAGGTTGGCAAGTGGCTCCTCTTGTAAGAGGTGGATCTGATGACTTGCAAGGATCCTGGTGGAAGGCGGTGACGCGTGGGGAGGTAAGTGGACAGTGTAAAAAAAGAGCATCTCTTTAGAAGGGGCGAGGGCTGTGAAAGGCAGCCCGCAAGACATCAACGAATTTGAAGGAGCCGGAGACACTACATGAGAGAGGAGGAAGGCAGCTCTTCCAAAAGCGCCGAGAGGCTGGAAAGGGCCACCCACAAAAGAATGACAAGGTCCAGGGTGGGCTGGCCTTGCACAGCACAGTGCTGTGCAAGGCCAGTGCTGTGCAAGGCCAGCCCAAAAGAGTAGCCAAGGGCCAGGAGAAAACGCTCACAAGCGACCGCAAACCGATCTGAAAGTCATGCCTAGCATGCGTAGCACTTGTCCCTACTTACAAGCTGCAAATTGGATCAAAAGTATCAAAGAAGAAAGGCGGCAGGAAAGAGAAGGTCCTTCAGTTGAGAGAGGGTGCGGGGTTTGCATGGAATGAAAGGGAGGCCAAATCAAGCTAATACTGTTAGTACTACAGCTAGTGAAGAGGATGAGGCCACATCAAGCGAAGCCCTGTGCCTAGGGCAGCTAATGTAGGAGTACAAAGCCGGCTGAAGCCGATCTTTAGTACCCACGAGTGAGCACATACAGATTCAACAGGTTCACTTGGGGACCGAAGCACTGCCACGGAAGCCAGTGGCCTGGCGGAGAGTGTGACCAGCTCGCTGGTGACTCGCCAAAGCTTAAGAGCGCCGAAAGTCAGCAAAAGGCAGCACGTCAATGACGGGCATGATGCCTGACGAACCATTGCCGAACAATCCCCAGCCTCACGTATAGTACCGAGTAAAGCATATCTTGGCAGGCGTTGGAAGGGTCTTGAAGGCGGTGGGTGTCAGAGCCAGCCCAAGACGAAGCTCTACCAGAGCTCACTTGTGGGTACTGATCTCCATTCATAGCCGGCTTTCAAACTGTTTCATTAGCCCCCCTTAGCATACGCGCTCGCTTTGTTTAGCCCAGTTCTTTGCACTAGCTTCGGCCTGACCAGTGTATTTGGCTCAATTCGGGCTCCCTCCCTTTCAATGCGCACCGCGCGCACGCGAAGAGGAATCTCTGATTCCCAGAGGAAACAACTTGCCAAAGGAGGCGAGGGGCTGTGAAAGGCCAGTCCAAAGAGAATGGACAAGGTGGAGAAGCAGCTTCTACAAAGGGGGCGAGGGCTGTCGCTGTAGCCACTTGCGTAGCTGTGTAATCTTAGCGGCTTTCGGCCCTGTGGACCTTGTTCCATGCCCGCGGTGCGCACGAAACAAGGAGGCCAACATTACACAAAAGAGAGAGAAGGCGCGTTGTGCGCATGCCTAGAGGCTACGTTATATCCGTTGTATAAGAGCCGCATGTGCACCTAAGAGCTCCTGACGACATAGAGAAGTAAAAGGGGTGACCGACTTAAGCCAATACACTGCTCAGGCAAAGCTAGTGCAAAATGTGGGGATACTTTACTCCCTCCAATTCTAAGGTGTCTAATTTACCGTGTGACATAAGTACCCAGGAGTGAGCATATCCAAATCCGACAGGCTTACCTGGGGAGCCGAAAAACAAAGAGATCCAAGAAACCAACGAAAATGACAACTGAAGGGGACTTCAGTAGCCATGAATGAGCCGGAAAAGAGTGTGTGAAATCAGAGATGGAGGGCCTGTGTGGCCAAGTTCATAGGCAAGCACATTGACAAATATACGTCACCTGCTGCTAAGCTGACCCGCTTAGTAACCACGAGTCAGCACATAGAGGTCGCTAAGTGATGCCCGAATACCGGACGGCAATCGACAAGCTCTTGAGTTACCAGCTAAAGCTCGACCAGCTTTCTAAAAAGGTGGAGGGTGGGAGAGAACAAGAGAGGGAGATGAAGAAAGATTCTTCCAGAAGAGGGCGATGGCTGTAATTTCGCCAGCCCAGAAAAAGGATGAGCAAGGGAGAGAGTGAAAGTCTCGTCCTGTAAAGAGCGATGGCTGTGATTGGCCAGCCCAGAAGAAATGAAGAAAATTCGAGATAGAGATGCTCTTCCCGAAATGTCCAGTCTTCTGTGGGCTGGCTTCTGCAACCCTCGCCCCTCTTGAAAGTAAAGACGAAAGAAGAAGAAGGAGGACTCTCCTCTACAGGGCAAAGGATTGGCCAGCCCAGAAGGAAGCTTGAACAAAGATCGTAAGGGCCAAACAAGCATTGGGCGAGCAAACTGGGCGAGCAATTTCTTGCTCTAAAGCACACAGCGACACAAGTGGCCACTGGGTGCTCAATGCCTGTAGTCAGCCCCGTCCGGATGTGCTTACTTTCAAGAGGGGCGAGGGCTGCAGAAGCCAGCCCACAGAAGACTGGACATTTCGGGAAGAGCATCTCTATCTCGAATTTTCTTCATTTCTTTCCTCTGGGCTGGCCAATCACAGCCATCGCCCTTTACAGGACGAGACTTTCACTCTCTCCCTTGCTCATCCTTTTTCTGGGCTGGCGAAATTACAGCCATCGCCCTCTTCTGGAAGAATCTTTCTCGCCCAACGCTTGTTTGGCCCCTTCGATCTTTGTTCAATCTTTCTTCTGGGCTGGCCAATCACAGCCTTTGCCCTGTAGTGGAGAGTCCTCCTTTCCTTCTTTCGTCTTAAGGGGCCGACCAGCCAGCCAGCCCGACATGAAGCGCGGCCAGATTGCCTGGTGGCCGGGAAAGGCCAGCCCAAAGGGATGGAAAAGAGGAAAGAACGGACAAAGTCCGACGGTTTTGAAGAAAGCTGCATCTTATCTGAAAGTGGGCAGGATGAGCAGCTCTGCCCAGGGGCGAATGCTGTGAGGCCAGAAGTGGGAGGTGAGGACGTCGGCATCTGGGGATGTGCGTGAGGCGAAAGTTCGTCCCAGGGAAAGGGGGCGAGGGTTGTGAATGGCCAGCCCAAAAAAAAGGAGAGGGCCGCCAGGAACAGGCCGAGCGGGGGCCGGCGCGCTGAGGCGGGGGGGCCGGCCGAGCGGCGGGGCAGCAAGCTGAGGGTCAGAAGCAAGGCACGCGGGCGCATGGAACGGAGGCCGGTTCCAAGAGTCATTGTTCGGGCCACTCGGGTGGGTGACCACGGCAGAGCGGGCCGCCGCCTGCGCGCGGCGTCGCACTGGCGCTGGCGCAATGCGAGCGGCGCCCGACGTGCGGCCGGACAGGCGGTGGAGAGCACCTCGTGTGGGGCCCTCCACGGCAGCGGGCCCCCGCGTCGCGCCAAGCGGCAAGGCCGGGAATTGGGCTCTCTCCCACGGCAGCGCCCCTCTTGTGGGGGACACGCGGGGCGCTTCGCCGCCGGGGGCCATGCCCGCGCCGCGTGGCTGTCGCGTTGCACCTAAGCCGCCAGCGCGGCAGGCCGCGGCTGTACCCGGGTAATAGTGGAAACGCGGCCACGGCGCCCGTGCGCGAGGCCTGGTGGGGGAGCTCGCCCGGCTGGCGCGTTCCCACGACCTCCAGCCGGCGCCAGCGTGGCGGTGCGGGCCGGGCGGGCATCTCCTTGCCGCGGAGAGGCGGAGCGGGGCAGCCAACCGGCGGCATACGGCATATTCCGGCTTCTCGCGCAGGCGGCGGCGGCGGGAGCCGCAATCGTCGGGCAGCGGGGGGTTGCCCGGGGCCGTACGGCGGGGAGGGGGGGGGCAACCCCCCTCTCCCCGCACGCCCCTCTGCTCCACAGCGCCCCGCCTCGCCCCCCGGCCTCCGCGTTGAAGGCACAGCATAAGAGGGGTGGCAAACGAGTGGCGCATTTCGGGGTTTAGGTTCGTTGCCTGGCGTCCTGGCAAAGGGCAGGGGGCGCCGCCGACGCCTCGCCCAGTGCCCCCTTACGAGGGGAAGCTGCTGGCGCCCCACTGGCCCCCCGCGCTGGAATCGACAGCCCAACCCCGCCCCCTCCTCCTCGCCGGGCCCCGCCCTGCCGGGCGCACCCCCCTCCCTCCCCCGCCGTGGGCCCCGGCCAGGCGCGCGCGGTCCCCCCGCCCCG
>WELB01000070.1:468390-482934 GCA_009602725.1 Spirogloea muscicola | reverse complement strand
CCGCGGCCGGGGCATGGGCCGCGTCGGGCGCCAGGCCGGGCGCCCGCTGCTGCCGGAGCCCGGAGAAGGCTCGCCGCGCAGGGACGCCCCCCGCGTCGCCGACGCGGCAGGGCCTGGCGACGATCTCCAGTCGCAGCCAAGCACGCCGGAGACTAGGCCCAGCACGCCGGAGACGGTTCACTCCAACGACAGCGATAGCGAGGCCGAGTCCGAGGCCGCCCTGGTGCGAGCCGCTGAAGCTCGGACCTGCCGGCTTGGCCGGCTTGCCTCTCAGCTTGGATGGTTGCTGTTCTTACCGGGAATCGTATTCCCTCTTAGCTTTGCATATAGGTGCAGTGGAATGAACTTTTGCCAATGAATAGCCTTTAGATGGGGACCTGCCTGTTTAGCCACGGCTTGAGTGGAGTGGAGCGCTCGTCTTCTTTACCTCTCACTCTCTGGCTGTCTTGCCCAACTCTTGCCAGATTGCAACAGAGCTTGGAGCCAGCAGCCCCAGCCAGTGGCGGTTCCATTCGCCGCTGGAAGCAGGCGAGCAGGGATGGCCACAACGCACTATGAGGAGGGGGTCTGCACCCGAGAAGAAGGGCCAATCAGACTGCCAGCACCTCTGCGCACCTGCATCGTTGGCGGCGAGGCAACCGGAAGCGCAGCATGCTCCGCGGAGCTCCGTTACCATGCTCGACAACGCCTGCATGAGGCTGGCAGCCGGCGCGGCGGAGCCTGCGGCGTCCACCAGCAGCTGCTGCCAGACCAGCTCCGCCCAGGGGTCTGCTCCCGGGGGCTGGCCACTGCTCGTGTCGTGCAGACCTGGCGCAGGCGAAGTGAGTGGCAGCTGTGAGGAGGCTGCGGAGTCGTCAGCCCCTCGGAGGACGGCGAGGCCCAAGGACAAGGGCAAGAACCAAACGACGGCACAGCAACGACGTCATGCAAAGGACAAGTTGGTCATCGGTGGCGGGAAGGGCGCAGCTACCTTTGCTTGCCCATCCCTTGGCTTGGACCTGGACGAGCGAGCATCTTCTCTGGTCCCGAGCCGCAGGACGGCCTGCAGCGGCGCCGTCCGCAACGGCCGGCCCGTTCCGGACAAAGTTGTGCTGCCCGCGGCGTCGGCAAGCCATGGCAGCAGGCCGCTGTCGCTGTCGCAGTCCACCATTGCTGAGCATGCTCTGCCACTTGGCCCACCTGCTGGCCACCCACATCACCGACTGCTGCTGGTGCCCAACGCCTGGTCGTCTTGCTGCATGCGGGCGTGCATCCCGTCAGCGGCGGCGGCGTCGGCAGCAGCTGAGGAGCACAGCTCTCACGAGGACTCATCGCGGCCAGCAGGCTGTGGCTGGTACGAGAGCAGGGCTCTGCACCCGCCAGGCTCCTTGGACGCCACGGTGATGGCAGCCTGCAACCACAGCGGCAGCGTGGGTCACCGGCAGCCATTGGATTCCCCTCAGGCCACGGCGGCAGTTGCGCAGCACTCTATGGTGCAGGAGCTCATCGGTCAGGCGACTGCGCTCTCTCCAGCTTTCTGGCAACAGCGCCAGAAGAAGCGTGCCAGGTGGACGGACGAGATGCGCATGCAGTTCAAGGCCGCCATGGCACAGGTCGGAGGTGCAAGCGCCACGCCAAGGATGATCCACAGCGTGCTCGTGAAGACTGTCCCAAATCTGACAATCTCGCAGATCAAGAGCTTCCTCCAAAAGTACCGTGCCTCACACGGCAGGTGCCCTGGGGCCAGCAGCTCAGCAGACAAACAGGACATAGGCAGCAGCGCCTGCAGCGTGGACCTCAACAGCTCGCCACGCCATGCTCTGCCCTCGCTGCCGATGCAGGTGCAGCTGCATCAGGAGCACAAGCAGTCGCAGGGGCTGCCGCTGCAGCAGCTGCTGCCATCGCCTCCATTTTTGAGTCCTCCACCAGTGCTGCCACAGTCACCGCCACCTTCACAACAGCCGCCGCTGTTGCAGCAGGCGGCACTACAGCGGCAACTACCCTTCTTGCAGCAGCAGCGGCAGCAGCAGCAGCAGCAGCAACATCTGCATTCGCAGAGCCAATCGCGCTTCCAGCCGCATCAGCACATGCAACCCCAGTACCACAATCTGCAGCCACAGCAGCAGGAGCAGCAGCAGCACCTACAGCCAATGCACCAGCTGTTGCGGCAACAAGGGCAAGCGCATCAGACTCAGCCTCCGCAGACAATCTCGCAGGCAGGGCCTTGCTTGTCACCTGCTGCAGAGGCCGGTCACCTGCGGCTTTGCTCAATGACTGAATCCGCTCTGCAATCGTCGAATGACCCCTGTGACTATCAGCCGGCCATTCCTACTGCAACCACAGCTGACAAGATGGTCGGGCAGATCCAGCAACTCTTGCAGCAGCAAGTGCAAATGCAGGTATTGTACCATGTTGAGTTGCTGGCCCAGTATTACTCAGTATGGAACAAGACGTGCAGAAAAATTGTGGTTTCTCATATTTTTATTCACAAATTCACCTCTCTTTAGTTCGTATCATGTTTGACTATCTAGTATCTCCATTTTCCCCAACTTAGTGGCTGAGATGATCCTTGAGACCAGATTTGCTGAGCAGCTTCTGGTCCTTGTGATCTTGGACAGTCCCGTATCGAAATAAATCGCCGGAAGTTGGAAGAGTTGTGGGCACAAACTGCCAACGCACAGGCAGCTGAGCCGCTCCGCCAACTCACTTCCCCAAACAGTGAGTATCATGGGCCAAGGTTTTAGTAGACCTCCTGCAAGCAACATGTGTGTGGTATGCCATCGCATTAACCTGTTAAACTCATCAGTCCTTGGCATTCAGCTGGTCATGAGAGGCAAGCTGCCACAATCTAGTGATAGTCTGGCGGCTCAGATGTAGAGATATACATAGCAATGGAACTGGACCTACAGCTTAAGGTCCTTCGTTATTTTCTACTTTGCAGATTCCTCGTTCAACAGCCCTCCTGCAGATTCTTTGCAGAGTCAGACAACGCTGTTCAGTCCTCGTGCCCTCTCTGTCACAGAGTCCGCCTCTTTATATGCACCGGCACCTACACTTGCACCTGCATTGTCAACTGCGGCCCCAAGTATGCCTGCACCCCTGTCCACTAGAGCTTTCACCAGCTCTCATCGCGGGCCTGTCACTGTGCTGGAGCAGGCCAGCCGTGCGACCTTGACTGCTCCAGGGCCCAACTGTCTCCCCCTCCTTCCCCTCCCGAAATTTTCCCATCCGCCTCCAACAACCTGGGACCCCATCAAGCTTCCGCTGTTGCAAAGAGCAAGCTCCCTTTCCTCGACCCTACAGACCGCTCGCAGCCTGGACCCAGCGCAGGCTGTGTGCCTTGACCAGCTGCAGCGACCCTTGTCAACTCCTCTACAACCTCTCTCGGCAGTTTTCCCGGACTTTGAGCGGCGGCAACCACCACTTCCCAACCTGATAAACTTTTCTTCATCCTCCCCTACTCAGCAGCACCCATCAAACCCCAGCATATCCGTTGCTCATGCAAACCAACAGCAACAGCCCCAGCAACATCCTCATCAGCTGGGAGACTCATGGAGAGGCCTTGATATTGGGCTGAGTGCGCCGGAGGCACCTCAGCAACAGCAGCATCATGCAGATGCTGGCGGTTCAGACGAGCTCATGGTCATTGATATGGGTACTGAGGACGTCCTGGGTCAGCTCCTGGCTGACTCAGCAAGCCCGCAGAGGGTGGGCATGAATGAGCAGCTGAGTCTCGTCCACATGGAGCAGATGCTGTTCAATGACGTGGAGTCTGATTCAAGGACAAGCAACAATTGGGCAAGCCTGTCATAGAGCTAGCTAACTAGAGTGATTGATCTGTATGCTTTGTCCGTGCATGCATGCTGCGAAGTCTGCGCATCTTTGGATCTGCATACCATATACAAAGCACTGGACCACTCTACTGCAAGTCAGTGCCTAATTTTGTAATGTAGTGTTGAGCTTTCATGAGGTTCTCTAAAGCACCTCAGTGTATAACGGCTACCCTGGTGGCTTTAGAATCAATCAGTACTCAAAAGTAGTGCCTGAAATCTGGCTGGAACAATTAGTCAGCCATATTGTGCTACAATAGACACGTATGGTGTTGCTATCCCTATGGTGATGGTCAATCCGTGCAATACATTCATCAATCAATCAGTGCATGGTGGTGAAAATTTGCTGCCTTCTGAGATTCAATATCCTGGTTTTGATTATGCTTGGCATGGAATGCTTGCACATCAGGCAGGTGATTGAACTTGGAACAGCGCATTTTGAAGCAGCCACAACGTGCTCCTGTCTGTAGTGTGTGCTTCCACGGTTAGCCACAAAAACACACATTCTTTCACGCTGGTAGTATGCTGAAGGACTACCTGCTATTTGCTGCTATGCTGCTTTGCAGTCCTGTCATTACCCCCTTTGTGTGCAAACTGGTCTGACATGATGCAGCACTGACCAGTACTCCCATCGTCAGCTCAAAGACTGCACCTTTTGTGGTCTAGGCGGTATCTAGCGTGCATATACTGGTCCCCTTCACAGCCAGGCTGTGTACCCGACTTCGATGGGTGATGACAATTGCCATAGGTAGCCAGACATTGCCTGGGGCAGCTTGCAGAGCTGAATTGTCAACGCTGACCATAAGATGCCTGCTGACCGTGCCTAAAGACCGTCGTGAACATGTAAGTGTTGCGCATGTGACATCATAACTTTAGACAGCAGGAGAAAGCCCTGGGCTGACAACTGCCCGCACGCTGGACACCGATGGGCAGCTTTCTAGCTACAGGGGCAGAGAAGAGACAACAGGATCCAAAGTCGCCCGAATGTTGGATGTGCAGCTTCTTTTCAGGAACAAGGGAGTGTGGCCCGAAAGGGAAGGCAAAAGCGAAGGGGCTGGAGGGACTGGCCTGCGACTTGTAAAACAAGATCAAGCTGAGCTTCACTGGTAGGCTGTGTGGCTGTGAGTGGGGCAGCCTCAGAAAGTTTGGCCAGGCTGCGAGGCCCCCCCCTTGCTCATGCAACTCGTCTTTGTCTTTGTTAGAAGTTAGAAGTTTCCCCTTCACTCTGCCCTTTCTTTTTGGTCTGGCCTTTGACAACCATCGCTCCCTCTTAAAGACAACAGCGCTTCCAGATTGACTGGTGGCTGTGAGAGCTCCCTGTCAAAGAGCTCCTTCGTCTTGTTGGGGCTTCTCTCGCTCATGCTGCAGTTGGGGCTCTCTCTGCCCCTAGCGTCGCCCGCAATTGAAGCTCGTATTACATGTGAAGTGGTCAAGCAAGAGAAAAACCTGAAAGTTACAGAGAACAGTATGCTGGCCGTAAGTCCTACCTGCTGGGCCATCGACAGTCATAAATGTTACAGGGTACGGTATCCTTGCTACTTTTGCTGATGGCCTGTTAAGCTGACCAGCGACAACGCGGGCAGGGAACAGGATATCCTGGAAGCTCCACAACCTCGGGTCTGGAAAGCGCGGCCAAATTGACTGGAGGCTGGGAAAGGCCAGCCCTCGGGTCTACAGTCGTACCGCGTGCGGCCCTCCATGTTCCTCCAGAAAAGAAGTGGCTCTTCCAGAGAGGGCAAAGGCTTTGAAGCCTTCCAGAACAAGCAGAGTCAGAGGGAGAACGGGCTGCGATGAAGCCAGCCCACAGATAATAGAACCGAGGTCCCAACTGATTGCTTTGCACCGCTATGCAGGTCGCGTCCTTGCGGCAGCCTCTTGCTTGCGCAGCGGGGTGCCTCTGCTTGGCTCTCATCTATTGTTCAAGTAACTGACACGGGGGCGCTAAGACGGCCTTGACTGCCCAGCCTGCGGCTCTGCATACTGTAGATGTGCGTGGTGCGCATGAATTGAGAGGAAAACGTGTGTATTAAGAGGGGAGGCCATGTGAGAGGGAGGCGACACCAAGCCAGTACACTCTTTGGCCAAAGAACAAACAAGTCATGACGGGCTAAGAAAACAAAATGTCAAATACAAGAAGAAAATGGGACTCTAGTACCCACAAGTGAGCACAGACATATCTGCCAGTCTAATCTGGGGCTCCGGAGCACCTCGCCGCCAGTCGGTTGGCATGGCTCAATGAGCTCCCACTGTCTGGCTGGGGCCACGTCCAGCGGGGAGCGCAAGAAGGAGCGGCACTACCAGGACCATCCCCGAGGGACCCATCTTGATCCGTGTGCCATGGATATTAACGGAGGCTACGGCATAAAATGGTCCTCCCTGATCCAGCATCTGGCCCGGCTGGTTGATGCGCGTCGTCGAAGTCGGGGGGTCAGCTTGGGCCACTCCAGCATTCCGCAGGCCTTAGTTGCATATTATAGAATGCTGCTCTCACTTAGTCTGCAGTGCTCGCAAGCATTGGCTCTTCATCAACGTGCAGGGCGCGCTCTAAGTCAGGCCGCCGGCTTTCGTGGCGGCGCTCCAGCTCCCCATGTTAGCTTGTCGGATTCGTTTGTGCTCACCCGTGGGTACTGATGTCACCTTAGGCACCTTAATTTAGGTCTCCGTATTATGTGGCCCTGTTTAATTTGCCCTAGACTCTGCCTGAACAATGTATCGGCTTGAATTGGCCTCCATTTCATTTCATGCGCCCCGCGCGCCTTCCCCAGCACGCTGATGTATGGCTCGTGGTCTCCGAGCGGGTCAGCTTAGCAGCAGGTGATGTACATCTGTTAATGTGCTTGCCTTTGTGCTTGGCCACTCAGGCCCTCCATCACCCAATACACACCCCATGCCTAACGTGTGGCTAGATGCACTTTACACTAACCTAGGTGTGCACTTGGGTCGCTTCCACTGCCGCCTCTGACGAACAGCAGCCGTGTGGCGCGCGCAAACGGTCCCCCAGCTCAACGCTGCCAGGCCCGCCTGCAGCTTGCCACCCCGCCTGCGCAGCGATGGCGGAAGCTCGCCAGCCTCCGGCAACGGCGGAGGCAGCGGCGGCGCGCGGCGGCATGTACGAGGCCGGGCTGGCGAGGTCGGCCGCCAACCACGTCGCGCTGTCGCCGCTGGCCTTCCTGGAGCGTGCGGCGCGCCTCTTCCCGACGCGGCCGGCCGTCGTCCACGGCTCGCGCGTCCTCACCTGGGCCGACGAGCTCGCGCGCGCCCGCCGTATGGCCTCCGCGCTGCGCCGCCGCGGCGTCGGCGACGGGCACACGGTGACCTCCGCCGCCATGCTGCCCTTGTTGGGTCCTCTCTTTCACCCCCCATGCCCCGTCGCTCGCACTGAGGGTGTTGAAGCGGGTCTGCCAGTGTGCATCAGCAAGCTCAGCTATGGCTGCTCGCCATGGTCCCACTTCGAGGACAACTTGTTCAGAGCACCCAGCTGAGCAGACGGTCTGAGGAGTTCATGCAGCAGCAGATGTAGAAGGGAAGAACGCGCTCACTGCATGTGACGTCGAGCCTGTGCTGCCTTCCGCACCCAGTACTCGATGGGGCGGCGCAGCCGGTTGCTGGCTCATGTGGGGTGGCAAGGCTTGTCAAGAGAATGTGTCTGCATGCTGGGCATTCCCCCTTGCTGGCACATATTCAGCACCAGCGATGCATATCTGACAAAGTTGCCGCAAGTGACAGGTGGCCTTTGTTGCTCCTAATATCCCAGCACTGTACGAGGCGCACTTTGGAGTGCCAATGGCGGGGGCGGTGCTCAACTCCATCAACCTCCGCCTTGATTCTCCCACCGTTGCCCACTTCCTAGACCACGGAGAAGCGAAGCTGATATTTGTAGACTCCTGCTTCCTCAAGCTCGTCACGGACGCGCTGCAACTGCTCACCAAGGTTGATGACGGCCCAGGGTGGATTGCTCGCCATCAATGCATACTGTGAAACATTACTTGACACTTGCTTGTCGAACCATTTACCAATCGCTATCACCTCTATGCTTTGGGCGTCTTTATGTATGAGCCTGCACGCCTTGCTGACTGCTAGGGGTTGTCTGGCTATCAACAGGTATTCAAGCATTATGCTGAACGCATCCTCTAGCCCAGAAAGAGAGAGGAGGTTCAAATACAATCTTGGCATGCACATGGACCAGTAGGGTGAATGCGCTGGATAACTGGCTTGCTGACAGGGTCCTGCCTATGACTGGAAAAATAGGACCGGCAACGATGGCCTCCAATTGTGGTCATCCAGGACAAGGATGTCGCTGGTGGTTGTCAAGAGGACTACCCATTAAAGGCATCAGACACAGAGTATGAGGCGTTCCTCGAAGAAGGGGATCAGGAGTATGCCTGGAACCTCCCGGAAGACGAGTGGCAGGCAATTGCGTTGAATTACACGTCAGGTACAACGTCAATGCCAAAGGGCGTTGTGTACCACCACCGGGGGGCTTACTTGAACGCTCTGGCCAACGCCCTCAGCTGGGAGATGAGGGTTGGCGCTGTGTATCTGTGGACGCTGCCCATGTTCCACTGCAATGGATGGTGCTTCCCATGGACCCTCGCGGCGCTGGCCGGCACCAACATCTGCATCCGCAATGTCACTGCTGAAATCGTATACGCAGGTAAAGGGTCCTCATCGTTGTTGGTCATATTCTGCTTCATGTTTCTTGGCTGACATGTTCCTTAACACTGTGTACGAGTTGGGCTTTGGAAGAGGCAGCATCTCGTCAAGCCAGCAGTGGCCCGTGGCCTGGAAGTTGCCACATGCGGTGACGTTCAATGAGACCTTAGCATTGCACCTTATAACATCTGACAAAGCACTGCCATGTGTCCGTTCTGTACATTTGCAGCCATTGCACAGCACAAAGTCACGCACTTCTGTGGAGCTCCAGGTGATGTCTCGATGCTTTCACTGCATTCACCCCAATTTTGATGCTTCTGTGAAGTCGATAACATGGCGTCCTTGTGCAAGAACTTGAAGGGTCATGTCACAGGACTCAGACGAGAAGGCTTCCCGTATCGTAGTACAGCCATCGAGCATCAGCTTCACATGCAACACATCTGGAGTGACCGTGTAGAGTACACATTGTCAGTCTGGAGAGACCAGGCAACTGGTAGTAAGCAACAAACAGCAGGATGAGATGGCGGGTGGTGATACAGAGTAGTGGTGGCTTTTGAACAGTTGTGCTCAACATGCTGGCCAGCTCCCTTTGGGGCTCTGGCAAACTGTGCAAGCAAGTGGATGTCCTCATTGGGGGGGCTCCGCCGTCACCTGCCATACTCACCAGGATGAAAGCCGCCGGCTTCTGCGTCACGCACGCGTATGGCCTGACGGAAACTTTGGGGCCGGCCTGCGTCTGCGTCTGGAAGGCCGAGTGGGATGCCTTACCGCCTGATTGGCAAGCGCAGCTGAAAGCTCGTCAGGTCAGCTGCAGGAGCCACGACTGCTCGCCCTCACAAGCCAGTAACCTTGTCTGCATCCTATTTGTTCGGCAGTTGTGCTCAACATGCTCGCAAACGCGGGGGTTGCGGATTGGGGGCGGATGCACGGTGCTGTGGAGGTCATGACAGCGGGGGCAGCTCCTCCCTCGGAAGTCATTCGCAGAGTTGAGGAGATAGGGTTCAACATTCTCCACGCGTATGGCTTGACAGAGACGTACGGGCCTTGCGTCATGTGCGTCTGGAAAGATGAGTGGGACTCCCTCCCTGCAGGGGAGCGAGGAAGACTCAAGGCTCGCCAGGTCCTTGGCTAATTGCTTCCATGCTCTTCACTAGAGGCGTCTTAGTTGCGGCATCATCTTCGAGTGCCTCCTTTCCTCACTGTGGGACACTTCTGGTCTTCCCCTTGACCAGTCAACCTTGTCCTAATTCGGTACCAACTTGCAGGCACCGTTAACAAGCAAGACGGAGATGACAGTTGCTCCATCCATCCAAGAACTCGACTCGAGGGTGTTCTTCTGCTGACCTGCCTCCTATTGTCTTTGATCCATCTTGCAGGGCGTGTGCCATCTTGGCCACTTTCGTATGGAGGTGATGGACCCAAAGACTATGCAGCCCGCGCCAGCGGATGGTGAGTCTATTGGGGAAATAATGCTTCGGGGCAACGTGACGATGAAGGGCTACCTCAAGAACGAGAGTGCTACAAGGGAGGCCACAAAGGTTGAAACCCATGACCAAATTGACTGACTAACTATCAGTCACTGCCGTGCTTCCTGTGGTGGTGCCACACTTGTTGTTAGCAGCCTGGCCCAGTTGAGATGGGTCTGCTGCAGTTGCAAAATAAAAGTTCAAAGGTCTGTGTAACTTTCGAAGCTCAACCATGAACAATATTGTCAGCTTACTAGCTAGCAATCTTGCTCAGGCGAGGTGGTTATGATAGTGATTGAAAGCTAACCTCGTGCATACACTGCATTGATGACTGCCAGGGAGGGTGGTTACACTCTGGTGACCTGGCTGTCATGCACCCTGACGGTTATGTGGAGATTATGGACAGGAGCAAAGATATCATTATTTCAGGGGGGGAGAACATCAGCAGCTTGGAGGTTGTTCATAAGACCTACTCCATTCAGCAGACTGATGCTCTCGTAATGAAGGCTGATGCTCTCGTGATGCAGGCTGCCACCCATTTCAAGCTAGTCACTGGGCAAGGGTAGCGCGCAAAACTCAAGCTTTGCCAATCAAACCAGCATCCAATGCTCTTTCAGGTGGAGAGCGCGTTGTACAAGCATCCTGCAGTCCTAGAGGCTGCCGTTGTCGCCAGGCCAGATGACACCTGGGGCGAGACCCCCTGCGCATTTGTCGCCCTTAAAGACTGCCATGATGCCAAAAGTAGGAGCCCGGAGGCGTCTCCTGCCGTATCTCAAGGGGCTCTAGCTAAGGAATTGATTGAGTTCTGCCGTGCCCATATGGCTCATTACAAGGTTCCCAAGTCAGTCATTTTTGGGGAGCTGCCAAAGACTTCCACAGGCAAGATACAGAAGTTTATTTTGAGAGACCGAGTAAGGCACCTTGGCACTTTGCCATGCCAGAGCAGGCTGTGACTGCCTAATGCTCCGGCTGCCTGACACCGGGGCTGGATGCATGCATACGAGACAGATGCAGCGATGTATGTCTGCAGGCTGTAGCACATAGTGGGTGGCCCTATCGCCACATAATTTCTCATACCCCATAAGATCTGTGTTCGTTGTAAATAGTACATGCAATATCTTTGCAAAAAGTGAGTCAACAGCTTATGCAGCCAGTACTACAGCCATTTGATACAAGCTACATGGGCTTGTTTGGGTGCTTTGTCACGGAGCAGCACGTTGTCAAGGAGATGCTCATTGATACTAAGCATTGCAGAAGCAGATGCTGAGATAGCACCAACACGGACGACAACCTGTCGCACCAAGGCGACCTTATTTGCAAGGGTTATTCACAGGCCCCTCACAGCTGGGGGGCAGTCGGCTGCCAAGTGCAAAGCTGTGTCCACCTTGCTTGCCTGCTCTGGCCAGGCAATTATTTGAAGGCAGTAACAGCATCGACCTTGGCGAACGTGCGTCCCGGCTTTAGGCAGGGTTGAAGGCAGAGTGGCAAATGATGGCTGTGATTTGTCGCCATGCCCTGAATGTGCATATGCCACTTATAACCAACACGGGTGAGCTGCCCTCTTTATGGGTCTGTGGCCTGCCAGTAGCTACTTCAGTACAGTGCTGCAGCGGGGCGGAAAATTAGTGGTAGAGTACATTGGTCGCCAGTCGCTTGCAGTGTCTGCACGGAATGCGTCGCCAAGCGTGCGACAGTGACTTATGATGCAGGGCTATCAGGGCTGCCACATGGCCCCGTGCGGGTAGTGACTGCAGCAGCAGCAGCAGCCGCTGGCTCGGGTGGCTTCGGCAAGAGCTTCACATAGCCGGTGCGCTGCTGCGAGGTGGAGCGCGAGCGGCTGCACAGGCAAGCGGAAGCAAGAAGAGGTGAAGGGCGTCACATTCTGCACCATACAAGCATTCCTAAACACCAACACGCTAAAAGCATCTCCTCATATCTGAGCACTTGTGCATGCTTGATGAGCTACTGCAACGCGTGAAAAAACGAGACACTTGGTGGTCAACCAATGGGGTTGATGACCAAAATAAACTGCGGTGAGCGCTGCGCTGACCTTTGGCGACTACGGCGAGGGGATGGTGCTGAAAGTCCTGCCGGCTTGCTCCCAGGCTGCAACGGTGGGGAAGATTGGGGCGACAAGCCGCCAGCACTGACAGCAGGCGAGGGCACCATGCCATCTGCAGAGCCTGTTGTTGGCGCGCCGGGAGACCGCCAGACGGGCGCCGGCGGGGGGAGGCTGGGCAACCGCCCGCTGCTCGGCAGCACAAGGGCGTCGGCCAGGACCATGGCCCGGTCTGCGGACGACATGGTGCGCAGGTGCGCGGGCGACCGAGCGCCAGGTGGTGGCAACGCACTAGTGCCACCAGGGGCTTCGTTACCAGCAGCCCACTGCTTCTCGGCTCGACGCTTGCGTGACGAGTCGGCCTGCGGCGAGTAGAACCGGACGTCCGCAGGGTCAGGACCCAGTCGGGCCTCGGCCGGGTGCGGTGAGAAGAAGCGGAGGTCGCAGTGGCTGCCACTGGCCATCGACGGCGATGCTCCACCGAGGATGTCCAGCGCCCGGTCCAGCGCTGTGCAGCTCGACGCACGTTGCAGGAGGCCTGCATTCGCTGGGCGCGAGCGGCGCAGTCAGTCGGAGTGGCCTGGCCAGCGCTCAGGTCAAGCATGCCCCATGCCTGTAGTTGAGGGCAAGGGAGTAGGGAAGGAGGGCCGAGAGGAGGGAGGCGAGGGAGGCAGCCACCGCACCAGGTGCCAAGGGGAGCGCCGCGGGCTCGGTGTTGTCCGGGATGAGCAGCTGCGCAGGGCGCATCAGCGGGCCGCCACCGCCGCTGCCGCCGCTGCCCATGGCCTGGTGTAGCTGCTGCTCTGGGGTGCCCGGCGCGAACCCAAGCTGCGCCTGCAGCTTGGCAGCCGCTGTGACGACCGCTGCGGCGCTGCTCCCCAATTGGTCGGCCATCGCGTCGCGTGCAGCATAGCTGCCGCCCAGCTCCAGCATGCGCAGGGGACGCGCCGCTGTGGAGGCGGCAGCAGCAGCAGCGACGGCGGCGGCAGTGGCTTCGTCCTGACCAGCGCCGCCGCTGGCAGCAATCGCCATTTGGCTGAACATGTGGCTGGCGAGTTCGCCATTGAGGTCGCCGCTGAGGCCCTCGCTGCCACCACTGGCTGCGCGCAGGCTTGCCAGGAGGAGCTTGCCAGCAGGGTCATGATATCCGCCGCTGCTGCCACCAAGCACGGTCGCGGGCATCGAGGCGCTCCGCCACAGGTGCGCCATGGATGGCATGGAGTCGTCTGCCAGCGCAGACTCCGATGCCAGCGCTTGACTGCTGCAGCCAAAGCCAGCGCCCAGGCCGCCACCGCCACTGGCGCCATCCCCGCCGCATCCAAAGTCCAGGCCCAAGCTGGCGAGGTCAGCCATGCTCAGCACATCGGCGGCCCGCACGCTGCCGCCGCCGAGCAGCGCAAAGTCCCCCAGCTCGGTCGCTGTCCCGAGCCCAAAGCTGCCGCCGTGGTTGTGGCCAGGGTCGTCCAAGCCACCCATGTCCACGAGCTCGCCGGCACCGAAAGCCAGTGGCGACACGGCCACAGCCTCCTGCAGATACTGACCGAGCGGCGCCGCAGAGCCGCCGCCCAGCAAGCCTCGCGGCGCCCAGTACGAGGAGCCCGAGCTGTCGGGGCTCATTGCCATCGCAGGCGCGGACACGGCGCTGTCGCCATCCAGGCCTCTTGCAGCAAAAGCCGCCAGCGGCAGCGCCCGCGCGCCCAGCAGTGCGCCAGACAAGGCGTAGAGGTCGCCGTCAGCGGCCATAGCCTGGCTTGTCCCAACTCCCCCCCCCTCCTCGCCGGTGCTCGGCGGCTGCCAGTCCATGCTCTCCTCCCTAGCCGCCGCCACCGAGGCACCGCCTGCCTCTGGCACCGCCAGCGGCATCTGCTGCTGGAAGGTGGCAGGCACGGCATGCGTCGCCGCTGCAGCGGCGGAGTCGTTGCCGGCGGCGCAGGCGGCGGCGGCAGCCCGGGCCAGGAACGATGCGTCCAAAGTGGCCATCAGGTCACTGGCTGCGCCGCCGCCATCGGCGTCGCCACCACCACCGACGCCTCCTCCTCCGCCGCCGCCGCCGCCGCCGCCGCCGCCGCCTCCGCCGGCAGCCGCCGCCTGGGAAATCGGCCTCGACACGTATGGCAGGGCGAATGGCAACCACGGGGGCGCAATGGCGCTCGCACTGGCGGTGGCAGCAGCGGCAGCACCGACGGCCTCGGCGGCCGGCGGATCCCACACCTCGTCGCCATCCTCCTGCTGCGGCACGGCGTCCGGCATGGCGGGGCGGCAGGGCGAGGGCGGCCGGGGGGGCGGCGGCGCAGCCTTGACGGCGGGGCCGGCGGCGGCGGCGTGGTGCTGGTGGTGTGTGTGCAGCTGCAGCAGCGCCTCGAGGCCGAACAACGCCGGCCCCACGGCAGCGCCGCCGCCCTCCCGCAGGAACCCGCCCATCGGGGGCCCGCCTCGGGGCACTGTCGCGGCAGCTGCGGCAAAGGCACCGCCGGCAAGGCCGCGAGAAGGACAGCGGCGGCGGCAGAGGCCGTGGAGTTCCCGGCGGCGGCGGCGGCGCGGCGGCGGGCTCAGCGGC
>WELB01000070.1:451227-468347 GCA_009602725.1 Spirogloea muscicola | reverse complement strand
TTTTTTTTTTTTTTTTTTTTTTTTTTTTTTTTTTTTTTTTTTTTTTTTTTTTTTTTTTTTTTTTTTTTTTTTTTTTTTTTTTTTTTTTTTTTTTTTTTTTTTTTTTTTTTTTTTTTTTTTTTTCTCCCCGTCCCCCTCCGGCCCTCCCCCCCTCCTGCCCGCGGGGGAAATGTTTGTGGCGCGGGCAGCGGCCAGCTGCCCTGGCGCTGGCCGCCACGCGCCCCCCCACTCCGGGCGCGACAGCCTGGCCCTCGGCGCGCAGTGGCCCTGGCGACCAAGCTTGCCGCCAGCACGGGCGCGTCGCGACGCGGTCTCGGCCCCGTGTCGCGACGCGAGGCCGGGCATCGTGCGCCCGGCCGCCGCCAGGTCGCCGCAGCAGGCGCCCGTCGGCGCGCGGCCTAGCCTGCCTCTTGTCGCGTAGCAACGGCGCGTGGCGCGTCCCGAGCCGCGCTCACGTCACACCGCCCCCACGCCTCGTCGCGCACCGAGCCGGGGCGCGTCAGCCGTCATGTGACGCCCCCCCCCCGAAGCGGCGGCCCGCAGGCTGGCCTCAGATTAAGTCGCGCCAAATTCTTCCCAGCCCCATTCCCCCTACTTCCGCAGACTCTGCGTGGCTAATCCGCGACCGGCCACGCGTGCCCGAGCAAGGCAGCGCTCGCTTCATTCTGTCACCAACCATTGTCGCCTTAAGTTGGACGAGCTGGTTCACCACGGCCCATCGCACGCGCATGACGACACGAGGCCGACGACAAAGGCACAAGGCGGTGCAGGATCTTTCTCAAAGCTGGCGCTCCTGGCCCCTTCGTAGTTTGGCCCCTTCGAAGCTTGTCAAAAACTTTCAGACTGGCTTCACAGAGAAGGAGAAAGTGCTCGCCCATTGAGAATAAGAAGAAAGTGCTCGCCCATTGAAAATAGGGCTGAAAAGCCAGCCCAAAAAAGAATGAACAGAGTACGAGAAGGGGGCCAGGGGAAGGAGCTCGCCCATAGGGGCTGGTAAACCCTATCTGAAAAGAGGGGCTGGTAGAAGCCAGCCAAAAAAAAGAATGGACAAAAATCAAAGAGCCACAACAGGTGCCGAAAAGGGGGGAAAGCGCGCTTTCCCCCCTTTTCATGCGGGGCATGGAATGAAATGGAGGCCAATTCAAGCCGATACATTGTTCAGGCAGAGTCTAGGGCAGACTAAACAGGGCTACATAATACGGAGACCTAAACTAAGGTGCCTAAAGAAAGAGAGAAGGCGCGCGGGGCGCATGAAATGAAAAGAAGAAAGTGCTCGCCCATTGAGAATAGGGGCTGGAACAACCAGCCCGAAAAAGAATGAACAGAGTACGAGAAGGGGGCCAGGGGAAGCGCTAAGAAACAGAAACAAAGCAGCTACGAGACACTCAGTAACCCCTGCTAAGCAGCCGCAGATCAGAGATGCTGGGCTCCTGGAAGTGGGTCCCCTGGCCAGAGCCAGAGGCAGCAGCGAGGGCTCTGCCGGCACGAAGGTGCAGCGCCCGGGCCATGGACCCTCTGCAGCGAGACGGCCAGGCGCATTCGATACACTTGCGCCAGCGAAATGAAAAGGAGCCACTTCAAGCCGACACATTGTCGGGAAGAAGGGAAGCATAGCTCACAGCCCAATGGGGAAACTTGTGCCCATTGGGAGAGCCACTGCACCTTCGTGCTGGCAGAGCCCTCGCTGCTGCCTCTGGCTCTGGCCAGGGACCCACTTCCAGGAGCCTAGCATCTCTGATCTGCGGCTGCTTAGCAGGGGTTACTGAGAGATTCGTAGCTGCTTTGTTTCTTTGTGTGCTTTGTGTGCCCCCGCGTCGAGGGCCTGCCCGCCCCAAGCCGGGAGTCGGGCGCGGGCGCCCCTCGGAGGGGGGGCGCTCGCGCCGCGCTGAGGTGGCGGGCACCGCGCCAGGCGGGGAACCGAGCAGCGACCACCGCCGGCTCTCGGCTTTTTCTTAGCGCTTTACCTGGCCCTCTACTCGTACTCTGTTCTTTCTTTTTTGGGCTGGCTTTTCCAGCACTTTCGAGCACTTTCTCTTTTTCCAGCCCCTATCCTCAATGGACGAGCACTTTCTTCTTCTCTTAAAGAAAGGAAGGCACCGAGGGCGTGTTGTGCAAAGAGAAGCGAACTCTGCTTCGATGGGCTGGGCTCGCCTCCCTTGCGAGAGGCAGTGACTGCGAGCCAGGCGGCAATCACAGCCCAACAAGAGGTGAGAGCCAGTTGCCGGTCAGAAGAGACACTCAATAAAGGCTTGCCTGAGGAGGTCTGGCGGCTGGCAAGTTGGACACAGTACCCCTCCGGTCCTAGCTGCTTAGCGTTTTAGGCCCTTCAGTCATTTGGCCCCTTCGACCCTTTGTTAATTCTTTTCGGGCTGGCTTTTCACAGCCCTTGCCCCCACTGGGAGAGCACTCAGGCTCCCTCGGACCTTGTCCATTCCTTGTGTTCTTCTGAGCACGTGGTCTATAGATGCTACTCAGCATGTCAAAGAAGCTGCTGCATGCTGACCAACTTCGGAATTGCTTCACCTCTATGAAACTATCTGAGCAAGTCAATTATTGTCTTAACTGCTCACATATCATGCTGGTGGTGCATTAGAAGGTGCTCTCTTGAAGGAAGGGGTCCAAGGCAGTCATTGTTCAGCACAGGAGAGTGCAAATTGCGTTGACTTTAGAGGGAGCTAGGAGAAAAGGTCATCATTAGCAAGGCACATATTATAAAGACCTACAACAGAAGGGTTTCAGAGCAGATGCTCGCCTTCTGGAGCAACGTGAGAAAGTGTTCGCCCCTTGAGAATAGGGGCTGGAAAAGCCAGCCCAAAAAACATTGAACAGAGTACCGTGTGGTCACTGGCGTGCCCTCAAGGTCCAGCGCTGCAGCGTCCGGGAGTTGTGTCGACGCATGCATCGTGTCGACGCCTGCTCAGCAAGTCTGGCACCTGCCGTGGGGCTTAAGGCGCAAGTGCAGGGACAGTCGAGAGAAATCGTGGCGGGAGCGCGCATCATCAATCACAGCGACGACGAGCAGAGCAGCAGAGGGTTGGAGCGTGTATCGAGTGATGGAGGGCCCCGAGAAGGCCAGAAGAAGAGAGAAGGAGCGTGGAGCGCGTGCAATCAAAGGAAGGCCAATTCAAGCCAATGCATTGTTCAGGCAGAATCTAGCAGCAGAAGAAGTGAGCTTTTCCGAAGGGGCGAGGGCTGTGAAAAATTAGTCCGAAAAGAAATGAGATTCAGTTTTCCAACTCTATGTTCTGGGCTGGCCAATCACAGCCATCGCCTTCTGCTGGAAGAGTGTTCCGCCCGGCAGGTGAGAAACAGCGGAAGGAGGGAAAAGCCAGCCGAGGCGGCAGAGCGCGTGCCGCGGGGGAGGGGCGCCCGATATTTTGCGGTGCTGTGCCGCCCAGAGAACCGCCTCCCCGCGTTTGCAGCGGCTCTTCCTGGAGGAACGAAAGCTGGCGGCGTCAGAGCCGGCCGTGGGGGGCAGCCCCGGTGGGGCCCGCGCCAGGGGGTTGGCCAGGCCCCCTCCTCTCCGAGCTCGCCACGTTTTGGAGCGCGATCGCAACGTCGCGACGCGGCGCACAGCTGGCCGGGGTGGCGGCGCCCTCCAAGTGGGCGACAGCCGATTTTTTAATATCAGCAGCCGCTTGAAGTGGGGGCCACTGCCTCCCTTCACCTCATCCCTCCCCCAGCGCCGCCCCTCCCCCCCACGCCCCTCCCCTGCCGGCGCCCCCGCCGCGGGCGGTACTCAGCGCGGTAGGGAAAGGAAAACGAAATGGAAGTGGCTCTCCCAAAGGCGGCGACGGCTATGAACAGATGGCCCGACAAGCAAATGACAAGGTCCGACGGGTGCCGAAAAGGGAGGGAAGGCTCCGCTCCCCCACAATGCAGGGCAATGATGGCTGTGAGAAGCCAGCCCTCGGGAGCGGACAGGAGAGAAATAGGGCGATGGCTGTTGATTGGCCAGCTCAGAGCAAAAGGCGAGTCCTGGAGAATATGACAGCCAGGCACAGCTTCCCCTGGCCCCCTTCTCGTACTCTGTTCATTCTTTTTCGGGCTGGTTGTTCCAGCCCCTATTCTCAATGGGCGAGCACTTTCTTCTGATGAAAGGCAGTGGCTGTGTGAGAGACTCTTCCAGAAGAGGGAGATGGCTGTGATTGGCCAGCTCAGATTGTAGAAGCAAAGTTGCGAGAGGCCAGCCCGAAGTGAGTAAGACCTTCCCAATCCCGCTGGCTATCGACACGCATGGGGCGTTGGGCGCTCGGTGGCTCGAGCTGCTCAACCAGCTCGCCCGCCACGCCATCGTCCGCCGCTTCCATGGGGAGCCGGTGGACTTTCCTGCAGCCGGGTCGCTAGCGCAGGTGTACCGTATGCGCTTGGCCGTCTCGCTGCAGTGGTCTATGGCCCGCGCGCTGCACCTGCGTGCCGGCAGAGCCCTCGCTACTGCCTTCTGGCTCTGGCCAGGGGACCCACTTCTAGGAGCCTAGCTTCTCCGACCTGAGGCTGCTTAGCAGAAGTTACTGAGTGATTCGGAGCTGCTTTGTATCTTTTTGTGCTTGTTTGTTCTTAGCGCTTCCCCTGGCCCCCCTTCTCGTACTTTGTTGATTCTTTTTTGGGCTGGCTTTTCTAGCCCCAATCCTCAATGGGCGAGCCCTTTCTTCCCAATGGGGGCAAGGCTGTGAAAAGCCAGCCCAGATCGAATGGCCAGCCCAAAAGGAACAAGAAAAGCCGCTTCATGAACAAGGTCCGAAGAAACAGCTCTTCTAATGTAAGGCTGTAAGAGGTCAGCCCACGGTAGTATGCAGAAGAAAGAGACTCTTCCAGGAGAGGGCGATGGCTGTGAGTGGCCAGTCCGAAGAAAATAATGAACAGAAGGGGCCAGAAATGTGCTTAAGCACACAGCGACTCAATTGGCCACTAGGAACTCACTAACCCCTGTTGAGCTGCCGCAGGTCAGAGAAAGTACTCCGGCCGAAGGCCGGATGAGGGCGTGAGAGCGGGAAGAGAAGGCGCGCGGAGCGTCCATGAAATGAAAGGGTGGCCAGTTTCAAGCCAATACATAATTCAGGCAAAAGATTGTGCAAATGACTGGGACAAGTGGGGAGAGCGAGGCAGCGGCGAGGAGGCGAGGGGGAAGGAGGGGAGCGGGAGTAGGAAGGGAGAGAGCGGGCCAGATTGGGAGAGGGCGAGAGAAAGGGTTCGCCCATTGAGGATAGGGGCTGGAAAAGCCAGCCCAAAAAAGGATGAACGAAGAGGGGGGAGGAAAAGCGGCTGCTTCAGTGACGGGCGGCTGTAAAAGCCACCCAGGTGCACACAGAGGTGTTCATCAAAGAAACAGCGCTTCCAGATTGACTGGTGGCTGTGAGAGGCTAGCCCCAAAAGAATGGACAAGGTCTGGAGGGGCCGGATGGCGCAAAAAGTAAGATAAATTCGCGAAGCCGGCAGCAAGGGGGCTCTCATGTTCATAAACCACATCCAAATTACAATGCCAGCTGCAAGTTACTCTGACTTGCGGCTGCTGACCAGGGGTTACTAAGCTCCCATTGTAAATTTTGCATAGCTGTGTAGTCTTGGTGCCTTTCGGCCCTGTGGACCTAGTCAACTCTTTTCTGGGCTGGCTTTTAAAGCCCTCGCCCCTTGTGAAAGAGGAAGTGAGCTCTGCCAGATAATTGAGCTCTTCCAGAGAGTATCGGGGCTGGGAAAGAAAAGGGCGCGCCACAGGAGAAAGCGCGCGGTGCGCATGAACTTTAAAAGGGAGGCCAATCCTAGCCTTACAAATGTCCTATTACCTGGGTAATGAGCTGGCTAAGGGGGACACTAATAACCCCGAGTGAGCACATGTATATCTGACAAGCTATACTGAGGAGCTAAACCACCACCACGGAAGCCACTAGCCTGGGCTAGTGCACGACCAGCACGCTGGTGAATTGCGAGTGCCTGGGAGCGCTGCAGACTCGATGATAGCCGCATTCTACAGCATGCAACGATGGCTTGCGGGACCCTAGAATGGCCTAAGCTACCCGCCCGACTACGTCGGCGGGCATCAACATGCCGTGCCAGGCGATGGAGGAGGGAAGACCACTTCGTTCCGTAGCCGCCGTACATGTCCATGGCGCACGGGAAGAAGTGGTCGCCCCGGGGGTGGTCATTATAGTGCCTCTCCTCCTTCCTCTCCGCATGATGTGTCGCCCAACCTGGCACAGTCGGTGTGGGTGCCCCTGGTTGGATTGCGTCGATGAGAACGACGTCGACAGAAGTCGAGGCCCATCACTCCGGGGGGTGGCCACCACATCCAGACGCCTAACGTAAGGCCTGCCACGCTTTTGGAGTACCGGCAGGATGCCCGGCACTTCCATGGCCGCATGATCACCTGCCTCGCGCACCAAGCCATACATAGCGTCTCTGAGGAGATTGTGGGAGGCATTTCGTTCACGTCCCGCAACACATCGAAGCATGTGAGCTGCCAAAGAGATCACATCCTCCGAACGATGGCCACATTCACACTGTCGAATGCCAGCCAAAGAAAGTGGAGGGAGGCCGAGATGGTGATGGACAGCCGTCCGGAAGAGGTCGTCGGAGAGTCTAGACCCTAATCCTAAAACCCTAAACCCTAAACTAAATCCCAAACCACAGAGAAGAGGGGCTGGCAAAGCCAGCCCAAAAAGAATGGCTGGGAAAGGCCAGCCCGCAACAAAGAGCTCACTTGGAAGAGCCCACTTTCATTGGCGGAGCCACAGGCTAGGCTGAGAGAGGGGGGGGGGACATGGGGGAGAGGGAGAGGGAGTGGACGAGGGAAGAGTGCGGCTGCTGAGCGGCTGTATAAGTCAGCCAGGTGCATGCAGAGGGCGGGCATGACGGGGAGGAAGAAAGGTGCACGGTGCGCATGAAAGGAAAGGGAGGCCAATCCAGCCTTGACAAGTCCTGGTAACGGGGCAAGAAGCTTCTAATGGGGTCTCTAGTACCCACGAGTGTGCACATACAGCCAACAAGCTAAGCTGAGGAGCCAGAGACCCACGACGCAAGTCATTTGCCTGGCCCAGTGCGCGCTCAGCACGCTGGTGTATCGCGAGTGCCTGGTACTGCAGACTTAATGTAAGCCTAATCCTATAGCAAGCAACTGTAATTTTCGGGACGCTTGTATGCCCAATCCACCCGCCCAACCACATCGGCGGACATCGACAAGCTGTGCCAGGCGACGGAGGAGAGAGAGAGAGAGAAGAAAAGACCACTCCAACCGTGACCGCCACTAATGTCCATGGGACTGGTCCTTGAAATGGGACTGGTCCTTGAAATGTCGCTAGGTCCTCTTCTCGGAGTGATTCGTCGCGCAACCTGGCATAGTCGAGGTGGGTGCCCCTGGTTGGGACGCGAAAGTGAGGCCGACGTCGAGGAGGAGACGAGGCCCTCTGCACCGGGGGGTGGCAATCACGGCCAGACGCCTGATGTAAGGTTTGCCGCACTTCTGGAGGACTGGCATGATGCCCGGGCACCTCCATGGCCAGATGGTAAGCTGCCTCGCGCTTGAAGCCATCATAGCGTCTCTTAGAAGGTAGTGGGAGGCACTACGTTCACCTCCCTCAATACACCTAGCATGTGAGCCGCCAACGAGATCTCTTTTTCCAAACGACGGCCATAGTCACATTGTCGGATGCCAGCCAAGCAAATTGGGAAGGCCAACATGGTGGTGGACGGCCGTCCGGAAGCAAGCGCGGCCAGATTGACTGGTGGCTGGGAGAGGCCAGCCCACAGCCCGGAAGAGGTCGTCGGATAGTCGAAGGGAGTCGTACATCAGCAAAGCGTTGAGCCACTTGACGCCCACATAGAGCTTATTAAGTGAAGACGAGAGAGCCCACACCCATCATCCTTGAGCAGTATTGTGAAGAGGCTCTTGGCTTGCTCATCGGCGGCTGTGTGACTGAGCTTGTGCCTTCGGGTCAGAGCTTCTTATCCACGCCGCAACTTGACCTGATCTGCCGCGAGTGATGGGAAAGAGCGGAGGATGTTGATGCTAAGGTCGGAGAGGGAGATTTGGAAGGGCTCCGGTCGTATTTGCCGCTCCAAGCCGTCACCGGAGCTGGCACCGCCTGGCCCCTCCTACAGGAAGCGTTTGGACCCTGTGAAGGCCACTTGGGCCCAACACCCCAGGTGTGCCGCGCGGGGCAGGCAAGCCAGCGGGCGGCAAGGCCGCCCTGGCTTATGGTGAGCGTCAGCTGAAGTAGGGCGGCCGGCGGTATAGAAGGTGCCGGGCGGTCCAGCAAGCTGTGCAGGACCTGTAAGAGGTGGACGTCCGCAGTGGCAGAGATGTTGTCCAGTGCGGTGGTGGGTGAGTCGGCCCGCGGCACTTAGGTTGGGTGTTGGGCCACGTACCGGGTTAGTACTGCAACGGCCAGCTGGGAGTCATGCAGTATAGGGAGGGCTGAAAGGTTCTGAAACTGCCGCTCGAGGGTCGACTGCACCACCTGCGCCACATGTGCTGCCCCGCTCAGGAGGACTCCAAGCACCACCATGCCTAGTGAGGGGGTCTGGCACCTGCCGGTAGATCAAGGGTGGGAAGGATGCCGTTACACGTTTACCGGAGGACCAGCAGATCACCCTCACCTCGCCAGTACAGACGCAGATCCGCTTATGATATGACAGCGTTTAGTCTATTGCAGGTGTTCCCTGCTTGATGACACTTGGCAGCGTCCACCTTAGATGACATGGCAGCGTCCATTTGCAAATTGCTATAGCAGCGGAGATTGATTCTCGCCGGGCATTGTCATAGGCTACTTCCAACCCACGTGAGCTGAAAGCTGACAAGCTTCCAAAGCCTGACTGAGCACCCGCCACCTGACTTGCATCACTTGCATGGTGTCAGAAGTGCAAGCATGTTGCCAGTTTCGTAATCTTTCTGATACACTTTTCAGCATAGCACAATGATATCCAACACTCCCCCTGAAAGAGCAGGCCAGTGCCTTGAGAACTTACACAAGCATGGCCTGTCCACACCAAAAAGCAGTGCAACAAAGTAGGAATTGCTGCTTACTTACACCATATTCTCTCCAAAGAGATTCACACTGGTCCTCAAGTTCACGCTGCAACTTGGTGTGAAAGAAAAGTTGGCAAATTCATGTACAACATTTAACAGTCAGGTTGTCTCTTGCTCTCCACGACTGACAATTACATATGCCCTTGCCAAAGGGACAGCTCAATGTTGCTCCTTCTCAATTACAGTGCTTGTACAGCTACACAAGATGCTTGGCAGTGACATGTGGCAGGCTACCCTGTTGGATGCCTGCTGAGCTGTCAGGAAGGAGAGCTGCTGGCCTTCGAGACCAGGCCCAGACGTGTGCGCTGGGCAGCACTGCATCCAAATGCAAGGCAGTGGAGGCCTTGGAACGTGTGAAGCATGTGCTCTGCCCCAGTCCTTACACCACCACGTGTATGCTATCAGACTTGTACTAGAACGGCAATGGCTAGCCCTTGACTAATTGCGTTGCCCACCATAGCTTGACCAAGTCTGGAGACAGCAGCTGTGCAGAGTGGCTCTGCAAGTGCTGTGCCTACGATTCGCCAATGTTACAATCTGTGGTAGAAGGACTCCTAGTTGATGTTATCTATCTTTGCCAATATAATCTCTCATCGGATCGTCGAAATGTGACTTCTTAAGCCGATATGCCTCCATCTCCTCGGCACTGACCTGCAACCACCAGCAAGAATAGACCCCAGCTCACCCCCATTCCAAAGACATGTGCAAAATAGACCACATCTACGACTTCCATGATGTATGGCTTGATATACTAGAACCTGACAGCAAATTGAAGAGAGTGATACACTTTAACACCTGCTGCACAATCCCTCAAGAGATGGCTTAAAACTTGTGAGAAGACATGAGGACATTCCAAATGGCAGCAGGTGCTTCACTACATACCTCGTTACTGTATGTCACATTGTACTTTCGTTTTCTCTCATCCTTCTCCTCATTGGACTTCTCTGCTTCCTGTACGACGTGAGGACCATAGTCAGAAGGCCTCTCCTGAGCAACATGCTCATCCCCTTATCGGTCCTAACAGACCCACCTGTTGCTGAAGTTGCTGTGCACTCCATGCATAGTGAAGCCAGGAGTGAAGATGATCAAAGCAATTCTCTCACAACGCCATGCAGCTCAACGTCATGCAAAGTAGAAAGAACCTAATATGAGAACAAGATGTGGCCAACAATATATTAGTGCAAAAGCATTATACATGACTTGCTGCCTCAGACTGACCTTCTTGAGGGCCTCCTTGAGCTTCTTCTTGTCAAGCACCAAGTCGTCCGGAGTATCAGTCCCCCAGCTGGCAGGATTCCTTTCCTCATTCACAGATTTTACATCTGACGACATTTATATAGGGCCAAGTCAACCAGTCAGACCAGCATTTTAGTATGTTACACTGTGCATGTGCCTCACAAGTGCAGGAAATCCTCACATAAATTCTGATGTCACACACAGTAGTAACATCCATCAACCATAGTGGACAGGATTCAAAGGCAATAGCATGATGGCCCTCATTGTTGCAGTTTAGTATCACAGGGCATCTTGCATTACAAGAGGCAGACCACAAGTTGCTGCCAGACGGGAGACCTAACAAGCACAGTGGCTGGACTTAAGGCAAGATGCAAACATCAAAGAAGACATGTAAGTATGTAGTGCTTACCTCCGATAGCCTCCTTGCGCTCAATATTAGAGCGCAGGAGGTCAGCAGATGCTTCAGCAGCATCAATGCCAGCCTGGCCTGTGCAGTAGCTGTTGCGGGCAACCTGCCTGCAGCATCGAAAGCCCCACTGACCATCCTTCCACAATGAACCCCACACCGTGGTGTGATTATTTATGTATACATCCTCCTCATATTTGCTCCTTGCAATAGCCTTGTCCTGCCATCCAAAAGTCAGAAAATCAATGGTTGCTCATTCAACAGCTCCTTGTCTGTGGCCACATCAAATTAAACCCCCCTAACTTCTACATAGCTGTTGAGAAGTACGGATGCATCACAACTGCATGTGAACCCAACGAGTTGCAACTACAATCACGGTCATACAGCGTGGTGACGACACCCATAAAGCCTCAGGGAAGAAAGGGTTATGCACCTGCCCCTTGACAACCCGACCAGCGCGGTCGTACTCCACAATCCTCTCGGTCTGGCCCAGGAGAAGTTCTTCTGGCAATACCTCAGTGGAGGCAGCATTCCCATATTTTTCCATGATGCTGTCCTTGATGTTGTGTTTCAGCGACTCTTTCTTAATCTTAAACTCACGGTGCAGGAGCTCCGCCTGCCAATGATGTTAGTGGTTCAGCTCAGTGCTTCCATCGAGCGCAATTGTCAGTGAGGAGTCACCGGGAAGAAAACCATCCCCCCTTCAAGACCTAAAGAACCTCTCAAGGCCAAATAAATATACAGATGACACTTGACAGCTTCAAGGCCTGACTAGGGCTTGGCTTCAAACAGCAATGCGGAACCACTAGCAAGAGCTCACCTGCGAGGGAGCTGCCTGCAGGTGTACATCTTGCCCCTTCTCAAAGGCTTCCCAAGCGTGGATGTTAAGCTGCCGGTGCTCGCTGGCTTGTCCATTCAGCCTATTCTGATTGTCACCCTGTAAACATATAGGAAGAACCTCAAGTTAAAAGCTCTCAGCGGAAAGCAGTTGGTCACTAGCTGCTGCAAAAGCTTTGTCAGTGTTTACGTTGACAATATAGGCTCTTCAGCCACAGCTTGAACCACCTTGAACGACTTGTGATCTGGAAGTTTGCCTAGCCCCCAACCCCTTCGGAATACAAGAATCGTGACATAAGCAGCCGTGCATACCATGTAGAAACGATCATTGGCGTCGCTGCCAGGATTGGGATCCTCCCGCATTGAGCGTGTTTTGGGGTCATAGTAAGCTGAATTGACATCCAGATTGAGGAGATACTTGGCTGTGTCCTCGCGAATACGTAGGTTTCTAGAAGCACAAGGTAGTGCAGCAGTGTGTGAGTTGAGCATCTTGCAGACATCTTGTCCACATGACTTGGAACTCTGTGCATCTGCACACTTCTATACCAAGATACGATAGCAGAAATGTATAACAAGACCTTGTCCTTGTCATCAAGCAGCACAATCTCTCTCCCTCAAATGAGCCACTTTAACTTATCAGCCTGGCTCACCTCACAGTTCCTGTGCTTCCACCACCTGTAGTACGCACACGCTTCTCTACCTTGGCAAAATCCATCTGCTCACTCTCATCCACCTTTGCCTCATCCTCCTCAGTGATTTCCCCAAGTCCTTCCTCGTCGACTTCCTCGCCTTCCTTTGCAGCACCCTACAACTCAGAAGGTGCAGCTTGTGCTTATTATATCAGAGCTGGAGAGCTTCAGCAGCTAAAATAATGTGCACCGTGTCACCAAGTATATAGTATATAGAACAACTTCTCAGGCGGCCTAAGGGGAAAGCCTGTTTCAAATCTTAGATTGCGCCAATTAAGCAAAACATCAGCCATTTTTTAAGTCTGACGTAAACACAGCAATATCCAGGTCTCCAACAATAAGAATCTGATCGAGGCCCTTCGAATAGCAAGCACGCTTGCATGTGCATGCTCGACAGGAGCAAGTGAAGTAAAGACAAGGTCTTGGAGACACAAGCCATATTGCAGACTGTCCACAAATACGTAGCCAGTCTCGTATAGGCACACTCACCTTCTCAGTGAGCTTCTTCAGCTGCTGTTCCTTTTGATACTTCTGCCGGGCCTCATCACGTAGTTCATATGAGTCAATGACTCTGGAATATGCTGCTGCATCATACCCATTCCATCTGTCCCTCTTTCCCTCGAAATTGAGCTCAAATTGCTCAACCTTCTCATCAGGGGCGATGTGCTTGTTGGTGTGCTTCGCACCCAACTTTCGTGGCCTCTCCATGCAACCCTTCACATCGTGTGTCATGGCGCCGCAGCTGGGTATACGCCAAGAAAGACAACAGTAAGGTGACATGCGAGAAACTTATAACGTGACTCCTGGTTGGCACCTGCTATGGAGAGACCTTACGATGTTTACTGTCAATATTAGCATGACGAAGCTACGAGAAGGAAAGCTTGAGAGGTCTTCTGATTGCTGCCCTGCACTAGGACAAAGAAGATCCTTACTTCTCACAGGCGCCCTTTCGGTATTTGTTGGCCTGAAAAGTCTTGGCGCCTCGGTCGTACCACTCTTTGGTGTAGTTGGGGTCTTGCTTCCAGTTCCTCTGATGCTTCAGACTCTGTTGCACAAAGGACGGGAGTTGACAATTGCTGAACCCATAAGGAAAGTTTGCTATACTACTGAGTTCGTCATGACTAGCACCCTGGTCCTTTGCGACCTAGCAAGCAAAAGTTCTGACGTGGTGGCACTTACTGGTCGCTCGGCGTTGAGGTACCAGGGTGCTGAGGACATATACTGTGGGATATGCGGGTTGATCTCCTTTCCATCTTCGTCGAGCTCCGCAGGAGCGAGACCGGCCTTCCGGGCCTCTTCGAGTTCGATCTGCTTGCGATGGTCCTCTCGCGACTTGAATGACGCTGCACCAGGCGTCGTTGCAATAGGAGCAAGAGGAGCGTTTAGCGCAACAGCGCAAGTGTCCCGGAGACGCGCGGTGCGCGCACGTACCGCATGCCGCAGAGACGGAGCATCTAGTCGCAAGTTTCGACGGCAGCAGGCATGGCCCTGCCAGCTAGATGCGTAAGAAGGGTCAAAGGTGGAGCTACGTACCAGAGGCGGTCGCCATGGCGCCGGTGCGGGGCCCAACCCCGTCAACGGCAGCAGCGACGACGGCGGGGAGGCGGCGGCGGCGGCGGCGGGGACGGAGGNACCCCGGCGACGGCGGCTGCGGGGCGGCGGCGGGGGTGTGCGCGGCGGGCCTAGGGTTGTGAGGAGGCGGCGAGGCGTAACGGCGAGGCAGGTGACTGATACTTGGAGCTAACGGCGCCGTCAGAGATAGGATATCTGGGTACTGGGACCGTTGTTTGGCCTGTGCTCTCGTGCAGTTGAGACCTAGAACATCTCGACGGATCGGGTTTTGGACCTTGTCCAATTTTTCTGGGCTGGCTATTCACAGCCGTCGGCCCCTTAGAAAACGGCCCCTTTCTTGCTGGGCGAGCTCTAGTTGGTGGCAGAGGGCTTCGTATCTGACATCTAGTATTCAGGCATCGATTAGCGACCTTCATGTTTTGATCCGTGGTTACTGAGCAGGTCAATTTGCTGTAGGATATGTAGGTCTCTAGATGTGCTTGCCTTTGTATCTGGCCATGTGGCCTTCGTGTGTTTCAAATACACGAAAGCCCTTTCTTGCACATGGAGGCATGTCGAGAGATGCACTCAACAGGTAGGTGCTAGCAATTTCATCCCAAGTTGATTTACTTGATTGGTGGTGCTTGAGTCTTGGGTTCTTGAGCAGAAAAACATTGGTCAGGCACAACAATAGGGGCCGGCCACCATAACCCACACCTTGAGGGGCTCAAGAGTGGGCGCAACGGGGAGGATTATAGCAAGATCAAAGAAGTGAGCCTGCTATGTCATTGCTCATGAAATGCATATCACACGTGCATTGCGCTGTTAACTGTGAAACACAACTCGTGGCAATGCCGTTCTGCCCTCTCAATGTGCAGGAGATGGCACACAAGATGCTGCGCAGATATGCTGTCCTTGGAAAATATTGAAGCAAGATATCAGTAGCTAGATCTGGGGTGATGGTATGCAGGATCCTTGCTCGCACTTTGGTTGGCGCCGCTGGCTTGCCTGATTAGCTTAGTGCAGGGCGACGCAGGCAGGGCCACTCTGAAGCTCTTGGCTGGGCTGCTGCACCAGATATCGGCCTCGAACAACGAGGGCATTGCACCCCGTGCTTATCAGACTTACAACGACTTACAACAAGTTGGTACAGGTGTCTGCAATTAGAAATATTGGGAATGCAATTAGGCATGCACCATGTAGCCCTGCTCAACCTCTACCAACCCTTTAAACAACGCGTCATGCATCTGTTTGCTGGGATGCTCAAAGCTCAGAACGCATTGCAAGAAAGCATCAAGTCTCTAGGAAGGGTGCTCAACGAAGTGAGAGGTGTGTATGCTGCAGCGCCTGCACTGGAACCATACTATGCTCGACATCCTCAATCGAGCATACGCTGTGAGACTCCGGCTTCGGCTTTTGCCAACCCGCAGCGGTCATGGCTGGGCGCGGCAGGTATGACCGAGTTTGCTTGCATGGGCTTCACTAGGTGACTAAAGGGAACTGCAGTTCCTGGCCTTCTGACCTCGCCCTCTGACCTCGCCCAACCACCTTGTAGATTAGGGGCTGCATGCTGCCTCACAATTTTGCTGTTATTCACCGGGTCCTTGTGGAGAAGGCAATGAGGGCGAGGGCGTGAAGAAGGAACTGCGCTTCAGATAGTTGTGCTCATGATCGCTTCTTCTTTCTGAGTACCAAACAGTCCGGTGTATCGATTGTCCTGCTAGCTGAGCCCATTTCAACAGTCACATAACGTTCAAGATATTTGCATAAGCACATCCATACAAAATGACACACCTGAGGGGGAGTCTAGTACCCACGAGTGAGCACATAAGAATGTCAGAGTAATCTGGGGCGCCTTCGTACATATTCGTAGAGCACGGCTGAAAGTGGTCTCCCTGGGGTTGTTTTGGTAGTGCCGCTCCTTTCTTTCTTTCTTTTATTTCCTTATTTTTTTCTTTATTCTTTCTTGTCTTACAATGAATTAGCTGTTCACTTTCTAGGCCTTGTACGCTCCTTTGGGCTGGCCTCTCCCATCCGGGAGGGTAACGACTTCGGTCCACTGGTCATCGATTTGCACGGGGCTTACGAGTCTTAGTGACTGGACCTTTTGACCAGACTTGCGCAGCAAGTTTTGTCCCGCAGGCGGGGCGAGGAGGCTGCCTTCAACGCCGCTGACTCGCTGACTCGTATGCTCCTGTTCATTTCCCTCCAGCGGTCTTTGGCCCGTGCCTTGCGCCTGCGACCTGGCCGTGCTCTAGCTGCCGCCTCTGGCTATCGTTAAGGGACTGCATTCGGGCGATTGCTTCTGAAGGTTAGAAAGTGACCTTCCTACCGTGGTGCTTGCTAAGTTGTGTGATTCCGGCCCCTTCGGATTTTGCCCATGCTTTTTGGGCTGGCGTTTTACAGCCCTTCCCCCCCTTTATCATGCTTACTTTTCACAGCCATTGCCTTACACTTGGAGCTGTTTCTTCTTTCTTCTCTTCCTTTCTACACACATTATCTGTCGACCAGCCAGGCACAGTCGGCGCTCTTTGGCTCTTCCAGATTACGGCAATGGCTGTGAGATGCCAGCTCAAAAGAATGTACAAGAATGTATTGACACTCTTCCAGTGAAGGCGATGGCTTTGATTGCCCAGCCCCAATAAAGAACGAACAAAGTCCGCAGGGGCCAGAAAGCGCTGAAGCACACAGCCAAAAGAAAAATCTTTGAACCCCATTATTCTAGGCCTGAACACCGGAAAGAGTGGACAAGGCCCAGAAGGGGCTGGTAATTTGAAAACGGAAGCAAGGGGGAAGCACGAGGCAGGTGTGCTGGATGTGCTAGATGCGCCAGACCGGCAGAACGCAGTATTGAACACGAGGGCTGTTGCGACTGAAAGGTAGCGAGTAGCTACCTGGCTGTGTCCGTAGCTACCTGGTTCGCTGGCGCAAGTGTATCGAATGCGCCTGGCCGTCTCGCTGCAGAGGTCCATGGCCCGCGCGCTGCACCTTCGTGCCGGCAGAGCCCTCGCTGCTGCCTCTGGCTCTGGCCAGGGGACCCACTTCCAGGAGCCCAGCATCTCTGATCTGCGGCTGCTTAGCAGGGGTTACTGAGTGTCTCGTAGCTGCTTTGTTTCTGTCTCTTAGCGCTTCCCCTGGCCCCCTTCTTACCCCCAATGCGATCAACTCCTGCCAGCTGCAATCGACATCTTTGGCTGTCTGGGTCCTCGCTTCCACACTCTGCTTCAAAACATTGCCAATCTAGGCTACACTCGACGCGCAGATGTGTTTCCGGCTGAGATGGGCTTGCCAGCTGCATATCTGTCGCTCTTGCGACGTCGAGTTTCGGCCTGTTTGCAGCGTGCTCAGGCTAGTGCCTTGCACCAGAAAGCTGGGCGAGCTC
>WELB01000070.1:418030-446818 GCA_009602725.1 Spirogloea muscicola | reverse complement strand
CCCCGCCGCGCCCCGCTGGCCCCAGAGGCCCGGCCCGCCGCCCGGCCCCCCCCGCTCGCCCCCTCGTGGGTCCCGGGCGGCGGGCCCCAGCTCCCCCACCCGCGTCGCTTGGGCTTCGTTACCATGTATCCCCATTTCTGCACTTGACTTTTTGCTTGGCTTGCTTGTATTGGCTTGAAGTGGCCACCCCTTTCAGGTCATGCTCACCGCGCGCCAACTCTCTCTTTCTTCGTGCCGAGGAGGCCCCACCTGGGCGCTTGCCCCGTTGCCAGCAGGTCAAAAGGAACAGCTTTTTCATCGAAACGCAAATGATTGTGAGAGGCCATTCCAAGGGAAGAGTCGCTTCCGAAGGAATGTATTATTCAGGCAATTTACAAGGGTTTGTACAAGGGTTGAAAGGGCGGCTGTAGCCGCGCCCCCGGCGGCCCCCTGCGCCTCCCGGACCGCCAGGGTCCCGGCGCCAGGTCACCCGCGTGCACCACGGCCGCTTGCGCCAACATTATGCCGTCGTCCCGCCGCCGAGGGGGTTGCTCCCCGGCGACGGCCATTAGGCCCGGTAGAGCTTGCGGCTGGGGAGGAGGCGCGCTGCGGCCTTGCCAGGTGGCTCGGAGTCGTCAGCTGCAATCAGCACCACTCGGGGCAACAGCGTCCTTTCACGAGATGGACAGCTGGCCAAGGACACGGTTAACATGTAGCCGAAAACTTCACTTTGGCAGGTGGTGTCAGCGGCTCTAGCTTGGCTCTCAGCATAAGCGGCGGACAATGTGCGGGCCTCCAATATGCTGTAATCTGCTAAGAAGAGCTTTAGCAGAGCAGGCCTTTCGCTACAGAAAGGCTGTCCTGTTCATGAGGTCGGGGCAAACATGCCCAGCTCATGTCCATTATCCTCTGGATGGCTCCCCACAGCCCTTACCTTCGGTCGCAGCCCAGCCACATTTCTTCCATGTGATATTCCTCTGTCAGATCTCTACCGAATGTCATACTAGCAGCCGCAGCGAATAGCAGACTATTAGCCAACTCCTAGGTCTGCTGGCGGTGGCAGGCAACATTGGCACAAGCCAGAAGACTTTATGTCCAGCAGATACCAAATAAGAAGCGTCCAGCTGCAGTCGTTATTGTTGGACTTTGGGTGTCAAGTTTCATTTTCCCGCTGCTCGCGCATATCAGCACCCATCATTTCAAGCAAAGATGATCAAGCAGGTAGATTCTGCAATATGTAGGCCTATTCCTCAGGCTAAGAGCAAGACCATACGTGCAAGAGGTCAGTGAGACGACTACTTCAAGCGCAATTAGCTGCCCGAGTGGCTGGCTCTCTTGCGGAACTAGCACGTCTGTCAGCAACCATGAGCTAAACATGCTCGAGTTGCCTCCATCACTTGTTGTCAGGCATTGTAGACCGCACACCACCAGGGAACGAGCGTGCACCACCATGGGGGCTGTGGCTGTGAGGTGGCCAGCCTGAAAGTGAAAATATACGGAGTTTTGGGTCAGGATATGGATTGACAACCTGGAACAACCTTATGCTCATAAGCAGCAGTGGCTCAATTAGGTCGGAGACGGTAGTCGTCCTGAACGAAACCAAGTCACCGAGTAAGGCGACTTACATCAATGTTGGTGCCTCTTGAGGTTTAGTGTGCAGTCAACCTTTCCACATGCGGGTATAAACAAGTGGGTGAAGAGGTACCAGCTCAAGTCACCCAGCCGTTTGAGAGCACGTCATCGCTACAATCTGTGGCGCCATCAGATCCCGTAGCTGGGTTGGATTCGTGCTGTTACTGTGAACAAGGGGCTGTGAAGAAGCCGGTGAATCCGAGTGGGACCACCCACCCGAAGCAGTTGCCCCACGGGATATAGCCGGCGAATGGGGCGAGAGCCGGACACGCGCTGAGCAAGTGGGCGCAGCCGTAGCGGCCGGCGGGCCTGCATCAAGTGCGGCGCCATGTAGGACGGCAGCGGGGTTGCAAGGCTGGGAAGCTGCCACTCGACTCGGGGTGGAGACACGCTGGGCCGGGCATGCTCCCCTGCCGCCCGGGGGGCGAGGCGAGCGGGGCCGGGGACCCTCAGGGCGGCCTGCGTGGCCTGGCGCCAGCTCCGCCGCCCACGTGACCTCGCCCCTCCGGCGCCATGCGGGGGGGCTCCGCCGCCGACGGGCCGCAGATGGCTACCCGACCTGTTTCTCCTGTCTCCTGGTGTGGGCCCGCCGTCACCGTGTCTCCTGGTGTGGCCGCTGCCACCTGCCCCTGTTCAGCCCCACCTCGCCTCGCCGCCCGGGACTCCAGGCGGCCTGCACACCGCATGTTCGGTTGTGAGAGTCGGGGGGCGCCCTCGGGCCCGCCTTGTGCCGCCATATGGGGCGGCAAACGCAATAGCCCCACGAGGCAACCTTGTGGCCGAGGCCGGCCTGCCGTGGAGAAGGCCGCTTGCAGGCCACAAACGCCGTACAGGTTGCTGGCCGGATGCGGCCGCCGGCCGGGCGGGCGATCGTCTCGAGCATGTGGCCAAGCCGGCGCTTGGCCAACTTCCTAGCTACGTACGCAGGCCCGGGCCTTGCAGCTCCACCTGCAGGCTCCATGCACACCACCAAAAGGCACACGCCTTGTTAGCCTTAAGTTGGCCATCACTTTGAGCGAGCGCCCTCATATGCATCCTTCGCTTACCGAGGCGCAAAAAGTCCACAACTGCGCCTGGATCTTCCACGCCGCTGCTCCTCCTCTTCCGTTGTGCAGACTCAAAGGCTTGTCATCACGTGTGGACAGATCCTGAGCTACACGGGCTTGTAAGTGCTCATAGAAGCTACGCACGGCGTCAGTATGCATCACTCCTTACTTGACTCTCCTGTGAAACATTAAAGCGCAAGCTTCTGATCAACATTCACATTCTTTGAATGGTTCGATCAACCTGGTAGACCAGCCTTACAATCGTAGCATTTGATAAGGCTTCATAATTAAGTCTTGTCAATGTTCGACAAACTACGACCACATGCAAAGCATGAGGACACCAATTACATCCTTACGTCGTACATGGAGGTTTTACTGCCACCCGAATCTGACAGCTAAAGAGGTGGAATGTTGCTAACAGCAACATCGAGATTATGATGACAACCATGCGATGAAATAGAAACACGAGCACGGTATTAACTTGTACGTTTAGGGCTTGAAGCGAAGCAACACATCTATTGTAAAAGCATGAACCCTTTGAGAGGTGAAGAAGATAAAGCTATCAAGCTTGACCATGATGCTATTCTGAGCCATCCCAATTTGCGTGGATGCCTGACTTCAAGCCAGTAAAATTTTTAAGCATGGGGCATAGCACAAGATTTCAGTGAATGGATATTGCTTGTACCAAGTACGTTGCGCGCAGGTGTGGCGTTGAAGATATGGACATAAGAAGGGGACGGCATACTGCAATAGATATCAAGATTCCAGTTGCAGTCGCCGACTGAGGGACCCAGCTTCAGGAAGAGATCGTGTATTAGAAAGAAATGTAGGCCAAATGGCCAGGTACAAAGGCAAGCATATCTAAAAATCTACATAACCTACAGCAGATTGACCCGCTCAATAACCACGGGTCAAAACATAAAGGTCACTACTCGATGCATGAATACTAGATGCCAGGAACGGAGCCCTTCTGCCACCTACTAGAGCTCGCCCAGCTTTCTGGTGCAAGGCACTAGCCTGAGCACGCTGCAAACAGGCCGAAACTCGACGTCGCAAGAGCGACAGATATGCAGCTGGCAAGCCCATCTCAGCCGGAAACACATCTGCGCGTCGAGTGTAGCCTAGATTGGCAATGTTTTGAAGCAGAGTGTGGAAGCGAGGACCCAGACAGCCAAAGATGTCGATTGCAGCTGGCAGGAGTTGATCGCATTGGGGGTAATCGGAGTAATGCCGCAGTTTTCTTTGCTCTGCTCCGCCCACTGCGTGCCCAGCAATGTGTGTTGATGCTGGGCCTTTATATGCCTCCGTAACAACAACGTCGACCAGGGCCCGTGGTCCTCCACCAGGTTGCACGCCCACAATGTCAAGTGTGCGGCGATGATGACGTCCCTGGGCGTCCGTGGTGATAGGCATGATATTGTTGACTTCCACGACCGCACGGTAGCCGGCGTCGCGCATCAAGCCCGCCAGGGCATCGCGAAGGAGGTTGTGAATGCCCACCACTTCTGGTCCAGTGGGGCATCTCAGCATGTGAGTAGCGAGCACAGCACCCTCTGCACGGAAGCCGCACTCGCACTGGCGCACCCCAATCAGGCAATTAGGTGGGAGGCCGAGGAAGAGTTGAAGCGATGTCCGAAAGGCCTCGGAGCTGATGCTGAAGGCGTTGGCGACGGGGGGAGAGGTGATCCAGTCAGTGGCACCAGGTGTGGCCAGAGAAGTGAGTCTTGCCAAGCTCCTTGGATTGTTCTGAATCTCTGGCAGCCTCCTCAACCTTCTGCGGCGTTCGTCTTCCACTGCCGTAACCAGTCTGGATTGTGCCCCTCTATCAGAAGCTTGGGCGAGGGTGGAGAATGGCGTGAGTAGGGGTTGGAGAGAGGGGAAAGAGCTGATGGCTGAGTCGCGGATGCTCCTCAGATCCGCTTGGAAGGGGGGTGCAGGAGACGGCGGCCATCTTTATTAACCCCTGTATCAGAGCTTAGATCCAAACTTCACGTACATTATTGGGCCGATTTCTCAAAATCACCCACTCCTCGTTGGAGGAGCCTTCTCTTCCAATTGACTTGCGCCCTTGAGGCGGATGGGAGCCCTGTGGGAGCCCTGTGATGTGGCACATGGCGGGGCCTATGCCCAGGCTATTGCTTTGCACCAGAAAGCTGTGCGAGCTCTAGTTGATAGCAGAAGGGTTTAATATCTGACATCTAGTATTCAGGCATCGACTAATGACCTTTATGTTTTGACCCGTGGGTACTGAGCGGGTCAATTTGCTGAAGGTTATGTAGGTCTAGAGATGTGCTTGCCTTCGTACTTGGCTATTGGCCCTCGTTTGCTCAAATACCGAGGGTTATTTTGCCGAGGGTTCTGACTGGCGGCGGGGCTGAGGTCGGGAACGGGCAGAGGCGCACTGACTCCCGCCCTTGAGACTGCCGGGGGCCACAGCTCGGCGGCACATGCGGCAGGTGTGCCGCGTTGTCGAAGTAAAAACGGCAGCCAGATTAAAGCTTTCTCGCCGCTTTTACCGATCAATTGCCACCATTGGCCGGCGCTCGTGAACACACCACTGACGCCTGGGGTTGCCTTCTCCTCGTTGTCGTCGTTTTTGTGGCTGGACCTTTGTGTGTTCTTCTTGGCCTGGCCTTCCTCTGCCACCACCTTTTCCTGTTGATCGACGTCCATAAGACGTTCAGGACACGGTGCTTCGACCTCCTCCAGCCGCTCGTGAGGTCACTGCTCAGCAGTGAAACGGCGTCAAGTCAGCAGAAGTCGCCAGGTCGCTTTTTGAGGTAGAAAGCATGCGCCTCTCCATCTCGCTCCGGCTATTCCAGTCCTTCGCCGTGCTTGCTGGGAGGCCGCACCTTGCCTGCCTCCTCCAACCTTTGGCGGGCAACAGCTTTGTTAATCCCTTTGGGCTGGCCTCTCACAGTCTTTGCCTACCTTTGACGAGCTGTACGTCATCTTCTTTCCTGCTGTAAACTTCTACTGGGCTCGCCTTTCCTCGCCCTCTTCTTGAGGAGCTTCTCATATCCGGCTCGCCCCCTCTGCAGAGCTTCTTCTTCTATCCGGCTGTTTAGTATTCCTACTTGCGGCTGCTGACTAAGGGGAAATGAGCAGCCAACGGCAGCACGTACTTATTCTACTAGACAATCTGGCCTCTGACCCTTGTCATATTTTCTAAGGCGGGTCTTTCACAGACTTTCAGATCAATTTACAGCAATTTACGATTCCGACTTGCAGTTGCTACCTAGGCGTTAATGAGAAGTCATCCTGAGTTCTTCCAATATTGCGTGCTATCCACATTGGGTCTCTAGACCTTGTCAGAATTGGGGTGGGTTGGCCATTTGCAGCCCACGACCGTTTCGCAAGAGCTACTCCTGCCACAGCAATCGCCCCTTTTGGATAAGCTTCTTCTTTAAGTGGAAAGGGCTCTTCTCCCATCGGGTAAAGCTCTGCCCGCGGAGACTGCGGCAGCTAAAGAGCAGCTGTAGAAGCCAGCCAGGTGCATTCAGTGGGTGTGCATTAGTATGTTAGCGGAGCCACAGGTTAGGTAAAGAGAGCGGTCCTAACACCCCCTTGTCAGCACTAGGAAGTCAGTAGAGCTGAAAGAAGGATGCAGCTGCTGATATGTTGGAGAGCGACTGTGAAAGCCACTCATTGGGATACAGACGATGTTCATATGCATATCAGCGGAGCCAAGGGTTAGGCAAACAGGGCTAGGCAAACAGAGCCGAGGGGAGATGAGCCCGTCGGGGCGACGTCTTTCCGCCAGCTAGCTTCTCGGACCTGCATCTCCTGTCTAGAGGTTACTGAGCGTTCCCTGGCTGATGTCTTAGTCCTAGTCGTTCGCACTCAGGCTCCCTCAGACTTCGTCCATTCTTTTGGGCTGGCCTTTCCCAGCCACCAGTCACTCTGGCCGCGCTTCCATTCCTGATAAGCTCTCAGGGTCGAGTCGTCTCTGCGCGCCAGTTGGCCCAACAACCGTCGGCTCCGGCGGCCAGTCGGCGGCACGTCCGTTTCCAAGCGGGGTGGGGGTCCGGATCCCGGATCTCTCCCCCCTACTGCACATGCTCGGGGCAGGCCGGCTGTAACGAAGGCCACGGGGCCGGCGGCCGGCCCACGCGCCAGCGCCTCGTGCGCCGTATCTTGGCACCTTGGTTAGCCGCCGCAGCACGCCCGCTCGTTTCTCGCGGCGGTTGCGCGCAACCGATCGTTTCTCTGCGGGCGGCAGCTGTGGCGCCACGGGCCGCGCTTCCCAGCCACCAGTCAATCTGGCAGCGCTTCTCTCCGCGGCGGCTCCGCCATGGCGGGGGTAAATATGGCGGAAAGCATGTGGAAAGGAAGGGGAAGTACGCTCATCAAAGGCGGCAAGGGGCTATGAGATACGTAGCTGATTTGTTTCTTTGTGTGCTTGTCTTTCTTAGCGCTTCCTCTGGCCCCCTTCTCGTACTCTGTTCATTCTTTTTTGGGCTGGCTTTTCCAGCCCCTATCCTCAATAGGCGAGCACTTTCTCCTTTGTTTCTTTTTGTGCTTGTCGTCCTTAGTGCTTCGCCTGGCCCCCTTCTTGTACTTTGTTATTCTATTTATTTGGGCTGGCTGTTCCAGCCCATATCCTCAATGGGCGAGCCCTTTCTTTCTGTGAGAGAGATAGGGAGTGTATAATTTGTGAGCTCTTCCAAAGGTGCGGGAGCTGTGGAAGAAGTAGTGGCTCTTCCAATGGGGGCGGGGGCTGCGGAAAGCCAGCCCAGAAACGTTGAGCAAAGTTAAGAGGGGCTAGAAAAGCCGCTGAAGCATAGTGTGAAAAGCCAGCCCGGAAAGAAAGCGCGGCCAGATTGACTGGTGGCTGGGAAAGGCCAGCCCAATGTAATGGACAAATTCTGAAGGAGCCGGAGTGCGAATGACTAGGTATAGAAGAAAGCGCGGCCAGATTGACTGAGGACTAAGACATCAGCCAGCCCGGAAATGATTGGACAGGGTCCGAAGAAGGGGCCGGAAAAGCGCAGGGAGAACGCTCGGAGGAGCTCTTCATCTCTTCATCTCCCGCCGCGGCGCCCCCACCACGCGTCCGCTCGCCGCCCACTCTCGCGCCCGCCCCGAGCCCTGCAGCTGTGGCAGCCGCCACCCCACCTAGCGGCCGCAGTCAGACATCTCTGGCAGCAAAGGTCCTCGATTCCATGCCCTACTCAGTAATATTGCTATTCTAGGATGCAGATTGTGACGATGTGCTTCATGTTGCGATGGGCTTGCCGGCAACAGGTGTCGTTATTGCACCGTCGTGTATCACGTTTTATGCAGCGAGCGCGGGCTCATGCTTTGCACCTGGAAGCCGGGTGAGCCTTAGATGGTGGCAGGAGGGCTGGGCGTTTGCCATCTGGAATTTGGACACCGCTTAGCGACGTCTACCTGCTTATTTGTCGCTTATGATTGGGTCGCTTAGGCAGCAGGTAATGTACATTTCTAGATGTGCTTGTTTTTGTACTTGGCACTCAGGCCCTCCATAATTAAATACATGTCTTGATCCTTGCGGCCCTGGTGGCTCATCCGCCATGCTATTCGCAGGCAGCTGACCGTGCATATGCAGTATGCAGCGCGTGCCAAGAGACCAAGAGCGCCCGCCCGGGCGCACCCAGGCCTGCCGCTATCTCCTTCCGCTGACATGCAAATTGCGCGCAGGCCCGTCCGCGGCCCTTTGCAGGTCTTGCAGGCTGTGGCAGCACTGCAAGCGCTCTCGAATAGGCATCCTCAAATTACAAGAAGCAGCCAAGGGCCAGTAGCACGTGCGCCCTGCAGCTGCACAAGAAGAGTTCTTGCTTAAGCCTGCCTGTGATGAAGCTCGATGCACGCATAGCAACGGCAAGGTTGTGTGCACTCTGTATGATGCAGCTGTTAATAAGACACATGGGTTCTTATCTCTCATAGCTTGCTGACCATCAACCTAGGCTTGCACGCTGCCCAGGGCTTGGCAGGAACTCAAGCATAGGCTAGGGCACGCCTGCTTCTCACAAGCCAACAACAAAATTGAGGCCTCAGCTTTAGCCTGTCCCAACAATCTCTGAAAGGCTTCATGCCTGCCCTTTACTTGCTCGCATGAAACAAAAATATTATCCTCTGGGAGCAGCTGATTTATCTGTATTCATCGTGCCGCAGGGCGTTGACTGCCAGTGCACATCGCTAGGCCAGACGAGTAAGAGATCAGGTGAAAAAAGGACCTTTCAGGATCTACATGGCAGGCAGACAAGCTAAAGTGAGTTGAAAGCCAGGTAGCGCGAAAATGACGAGAATAGCTCGTCAGATGATCTGAACTACCACAATGTAGTTATGATGAATGAATCATAGTGCATACATTAAGAACTTGTGACAGATGGATTTGTTTAAGAAGGGTGGTTGTGATGCAAAATCACACATACGAGCAAACACAATGTTTAAGTTCCAATGCACTGACACCCTCAGAGAGGGCTCGCAAACTAATGCCAATTGTTGTATAAGGGTACGAGTAATCACAATGATTAAGTCCCAATGCACTGACACCCTCAGAGAGGGCTCGCAAACGAATGCCAATTGTTAAATAAGGGTATCAGAATTACAGTGACAGTAAGAGTAACAAGATAAGATATATAGATTTAGACGTAACGGTGTCAAGCTATGGCGATTAATTATTGAGCCACAAGGCGCCAACAAGAGGAGCACCTCAAGAAATTCACACTTACTGGAGTGAGTGAGGACGACACGTTCTTGCAGCATTGCGTCAGCTCCATAGTGACATATAAAGGCACTGTTGTATGGCCATAAGTTGAGGACTCGGTGAGACGGAAAGGCGGATGGGGGGCAACAGTGGTGCTGCTGTGAGGCAAGGCAGCGTGAGACGCACACCTCTGGATTGTCAAGCTTGACCCCTTGTTGTCACACGCTCAAGATCCCTTGTCAATCTCTGGCCCGATAGGGGTGTAGGCAAAAGAAAATCAACAATTTGCACCGACTAATTTGAGCTAAGAGACGGTTTCCTGTTGGGCTGTTAATAATGGTCATCGCGTATTGAAGGCCATTCATTATGGGCCACCCTTTGAGCTTGAGGCTCCTCAAAGAGCACTCCCTTTCAGATGTGGTCGTCGCTGCAAGAGGCCAGCCAACAGGAAGGTCCTGAGAGAAGCAAGCAGACACTACCTGTGACTTCGGCCTGCAAGTCGCACATGCTCCACCCCTTATTATCACGTCAAAACAGGCGGGAAGAAGACCTGAGCAATCTCAAGGCAGTGGCGTAATGAACGACCTAGGAGATTTTACCAGGATAATCTACAACAAGTGCAAGCTCCTCCTAAGGGATAAGGGTTGCAACTCGCCAGCTCAATAAGTGTACAACCAATTCTTGGTGCAAGGAAGTGGAGGCCGGCGCAGCAAAGCAAGTAGCCGCGTCTAGACTACTACACCAGCTCAACTGGCGCGAGATAGCAGTCTGAGCCAGTCAGACAGACCGCTGGTTGTGTAGTGCAGGGCATTTGCCCTCACGGTGAAGGCTTGGGGCAGCGGCGGAAGGGCGATACGTCAGAAGGTGCAAGGCAGAGGCAGAAGAGCAAATACCAAGTCTTACTGACGCCCGCATGCAGCCTAATCCTGTGGCGAGCTGGAGCCCAGAGAGCTCCTGCTCCCTGCTCCCTGCTCCCTGGTCATGCTCTTGGGCAGCAGCGAGGAATATGTGACGAGAGAAGCTCTATGCTTACTTGGGAAGCTCTTCCATTACTTACGGACAAGGTCAGAAAGGGTTGGAACACGCCAAATCATACATGTATGCAAGAGGCTACAAAAATGCCCGCTCATCAAATCTTGCTTAGCAGCCACAAGTCACAGTAGCCATGCAGCCGGAAAAGCGCCACCACGATGAAGCCCAGAAGCAACAGACAAAGCGCGGCCTGCCGCAAGTGCGCTGCAAAAGGTAGGAAACGCTGGAGCAAAAATTCCAGACGCATATGAAATACCTGAGCGGGCGAGCCAGCAGCTTTGAAAGCCAGGTTGCTCCGTGTCCTTGTCCTTCACTTCTGAGCTGGCCTTTTATAAATCTCGTCGCTTTTGAAAGAGCTTATTTCCTGTCAGAGGCCAGCCCAGCAGAGGAAGCAGCTCTACCGACTACCGACCGAAGCCCAAGGAAAGCAAAAGCTTTTCGAATGTAAGGCGATGGCTGTGAGAGGCCACCCCAAATGAATATACAAGGTTTGCATGGGCCAGAAGGTGCAAAGTTCTGAAAACTTTTCTTTGTGACTTCTGCAAAGAGACGCTCAATTAGCCCTAGTCAACAGCTGACCTTATAAAGAGAGCTCTTTCAATGTAGGGCATTGGCTGTGAGAGGCCAGCCCAAAAGGGAATGCACAACCTGCGCTAGCAAGCCAGCAACGTTGAGTTCAGCCTGCTCGTCGTCTGAGAGGCCAGCCCAAAAGAATATAACAAGGTCTGAAAGGCCGAAAGGCGCGAAATTGACGGGGGACTGCTCTCCGTGGCTGCTGCAGAAAGGGCTTCGATGTAAGGCAGTGGCTGTGAGAGGCCAGTCCAATCATATGAACAAGGGCAGAGAAGAAACGGCTCTTGTAATGTAAGGCAATGACTGTGAACGGCCAGCACGACTACTCTCTTTGACTTCTGCAGGGAGGCTCTCAATAATCTTAAGTCAGCAAGTACATATCAGAGTAAGTGGAAGATTAAGCTCATCCGAAAGGGGCGAGGGCTGTGGATGTCTAGCCCAGACAAGGTACAAAGAAGAAGGGCTCGCCCATAGCGTGCTCGAAGAAGAACGGCTCCCCATAAAGGATAGGGGCTGGGAAAGGCCAGCCCGGAAAAGAATGAACAAAGTGCAAGAAGTGGCCAGGGGAAGCACTACGAAAACAAGCACAAAAAAGAATAAGCAGCTACGAAAATCTCAGTAATCTCTGCTAAGCAGCCTCAAGTCAGAGAAACTTGGCTCCAGGAAGCGGCTCCCCTGGCCAGGACCAGAGGCAGCAGCGAGGGCTCGTCCAGCACGCAGGTGCAGCGCGCGGGCCACAGACCTCTGCAGCGAGACGGCCACGCGCATGCAGTACACCTGCGAGACCCGGCTGCAGGTACAAAGGGCCAAAAGGCTCCATGACTACACAGCTTTGCAAGAGACGACACAGCCACCAGTCAATCTGGCAGCGCTTGCTTTCTTTTACAGAGACTACAGCGAAGGGGAAGTAGATAGAAACAGCTCTGCCAATGCCAACGTGAGGAAAGTGGATGTGAGAGGCCAACCCAAAACAGACTGCTCTTTCAATATAAGGCAGTGGCTGTGAAAGGCCAGCCCAGGACGACTGCAGGAATGGCGGAAAAGCGTCGCCCTGTTGGAAAGAGAGAAGGCGCTCGGGGCGCATGAAATGAAATGGAGGCCAATTCAAGCCGATACATTATTCAGGCAGAGTCTAGGGCAAATTAAACAGGGCTACATAATACGTAGACCTAAATCGCTGCTGCCTCTGGCTCTGGCCAGGGGACCCACTTCCAGGAGCCCAGCATCTCTGATCTGCGGCTGCTTAGCAGGGGTTACTGAGTGTCTTGTAGCAGCTTTGTTTCTGTTACTTAGCGCTTCCCCTGGCCCCCTTCTCGTACTCTGTTCATTCTTTTTCGGGCTGGTTGTTCCAGCCCCTATTCTCAATGGGCGAGCACTTTCTTCTAAATCAAGGTGCCTAAATTGACATCAGTACCTACGGGTGTTGGAAAGCAGAGCAGCAGCCAAGGCGCGGCAGAGAATGGACAAGGTCCGATGGAAAATGAGGCTTCCCAGGCGTCCTACGGGCGTGGAGCGAGCTGGGGGACGCGAGGGCGCCAGGCGGCAGCGCAGAGGAGAAAGCGTAAACCGAGTGGGCATCCACAGCCGCTCTTGTAACATCAGCAGCGGCAGTCTTCCTGAGCCTCTACAGCCGCTCTGTTAACACAGCAGCCGCGTTTCCTTCTGCCCGTGCCAGCGCTGCAGGAGGCCGGGCGGACGCGCGGCGCGCGACCAGGAGCCGCCAGGGCCGCGACTGGCGCGCCGCTCCGGCGGCGGCGGCGGCGGCGGCGGCGGCGGCGGTGGCATGGCGCTGGGCCTGCGCCCTGTGTCGGAGGCCGACCGCATCAGCCTCGCACAGCGTCTGGAGCAATTCAGGGCTGGCGACAACGCAGGCATGCCCCCCGCTCTCTGACGCAGCCGGAGATCTCCTTGCGATAGCCCAGGCTTCTGTGCTGCGGCGCTCGGCGGGTCCACTGGCCCTCGGTGCCTGATTTGAGTGGTGCGCCAGCTGATGCTCAGGGGCTGCGTATGATGAGCAGAAGCAGGAGTAGAGCAGTTGCTAGCATAACCTCAAGGAGTCTGGCTTTGCACGTCACAAAGCTTAAGATTCTAAGGCAAATGTGGCTCTTGAACCATTGAGTGTGCCGTTCTTCTCATGCGGCGCCCTGCCCAAGGACCTGTAATTAGCGTCTGGCGGTCTGTGCTCAACTGCAGAGCTCACGTTTGAGGCGGGGCTGAGCAATCATGACCGCGCAGTTGTGCACTCGCTCTGCAAGAAGCTTGGCCTCAACTCCAAGAGCTATGGGTGCCTGCCACCTCTCGCCACCTTTGTTTGCTTGCTGCTCTGCAGGCAGTTCGTTGGCCGCATGTGCATCTTGACAGCCACATCTGCCATCTGTTCTGGCAGCATCGCCACTTAAAATGCACAAGATGGTTGCAAAGCTGATGGTTGCAACTCGTGTGCAAGCTCACATGGCTAGGAGTACAGGCCAAGCAATGTGCAAATCCAAAAGCACGCCTCATCAGAGAATGGCTGATGTTTTCTTTAGTCAATGCAAGCAGAAATTTGAAGCATGGGTGGTCGTCTGAGTGCTGCAACCGCTGCTTATATCTTCGTTTTGCTGGTGCAGTGTCGGAGACCGCCGGAAAGTCACAGTCTTCCAGGCAGCAGGGAGTAAGCCGAAGTCCACTTACGCAACACCTATTTCCTTCTCTCCGACCTCGCAGCAGGCCATCCTTGACCTCCTGGTGCAGTACCCCCCCTCGCCGGAGGAGCTCACGCAAGCTCCCCTCTCCAACGAGGATGCCTCAGCGACGCTCGAGCCTGGTTACAGAATACCCCATAGGAACCGCCGGCCTGCTTGGCAGCCTAGCAGCGCCATTGAAGTGGAGCGCCAGGCGAATGCGCTTGCAGCGAGGCTGCAGAACATGCCAGGGCTGCAGCAGGTGCGATGGAGTAAGTTCCCTACAGTCAGAATATTAGCAGTAGCAAGCTCAGCTGCAGCTGAGCTGTTGTTGTTAGGTTGCTTGCACAGTGATGAAGCTGAGCAGGGGCCACGATTCCGTTGCTCTTTCATATATTGCTGGAAGCAAGGACAGCGTCTGGTGTGACGCTGCTTTCTCCTCATGCTTGGGGGCAACAGTCCTGATCTTGTGTAGGCACTGACTGCACTGAACCGCTACATGTACCACCTAGATGGCCAAGCAACGCTCCGAGCTCCCCATTGCTCGCTTCCAGCATGAAATCATCAAAGCAATCGAGCAAAGCCAGGTGACTGCAAGCTTCAAGAGCAAGCTGACATCCTGCTTGTTGCGGCTGTTGATGTCGAACAAGCAGGATGTAGGCTTGCTCCTGATTTGTCGACAGCAGACTGCACTGCATTCTTGGAGCAACTCTGCTCAGGGCTGGAGTTGACGCTTGTAATGTCATGCTTAGTCTCAAAGAGGTGTATGTAGCAATCCAAGCAGTGGGTGCGCGTCACGGAATGCTTAATTGCTGGATGGCCAAATCTGTTGTCAAGATAACCATGCGACCAGGACTTCACGTCATGTGCAGGTGGTACTTATAGCAGGCGAAACTGGCTGCGGAAAAACCACGCAGGTGCATGCTGACCTGAGCTGTGAGGCGCGCGCATTGCTGTAAGCACCAAGCACAGCAGTCCAGAGGCTGAACTTACTTGAGCACCATACTCTATGACATATTCAGAAGCTTTGCGATCACCTCAGCTGTGAGCTTTCACAAGATTGACAAGTAGACAAACTCCTTGTACTGGGGCAGGTGCCCCAGTATGTCTTGGATCACGCTCTCCGAAATCGGAAAGGGTGCCGGATCCTATGTACTCAGCCTCGGCGAATTTCAGCAACTTCAGGTTACTTCTTACGTGTTTGAGAATTATGACTTGAGCAGCCACAATGCTGAAGGCCACCTCAGTGGTGGTGGCCTTAGACTAGTTGCATCATCCACGTCCAGTGATTGTTTACAAAAGGCAGCAGCATTGGTGCAGTGGCGGAGCGTATAGCCTCTGAAAGAGGGGAGACCCTTGGGGATACTGTGGGCTATCAGGTAATAGCCCTTGTCTTGCAGCGGCACCATTATTTGTAGTACTGCATGATTGTTCCAAACATTGTTGCAGCTGCCTTGATGGCGTGGGAGTACATTTGCTGTATGTTCTGGTCATTCTAGTCCTTAGCAAACAGCTGAGCATCCCTTTGTTGAACCCTACCAAGACTTTGGCATAACCTCTGTGCAGTGTCTGGTGTGAGTAGATTCGAGTGGAGACAAAGGGCGGCCCACACTCCTCCCTCATGCTGTGCACGACTGGGTTAGTGCTCCGAAAGCTGGTGGAGCTGGGTGCTGCCTCAAGGCAAGCCGGCAAGGAGGGAGTGACAAATGGCGCAAAGCCTCCGAAAGTGAATCATGAGGAGGCCAGCATAGATGCAACACACATCATCGTGGTGAGTTTGACCTTGACTCTACATGGTAGGAGATTCTTGATCATGCCACTGTACAGCGTAGAGGATTCATCAAGAGCACATCTTCCATATCTTGTGACTTCTTGCCTGCATCTTCAGGACGAGATTCATGAGCGGGATCGTTATGCAGACTTCATGCTCCTCATCCTGAGGTGAATGCTACCACAAATCTTACTTGTCACCTGATGACATTTTTTTCTTGGAGGTCATACTATGTAGTCATTCCCACCCAGCACAAGATGCTATGCAGTAGGAAGACTTCTCTCTCAAAGGAGACAGCGCTGTCCTGCTAATCTTGTGTGACAGCGTCAGTCCTGCCATTGACATAAGGTCCATGAATGCTCTGAACAGGGACTTCTTGAAGCTGACTCCAAGTCTTCGAGTGGTATGGAGGTCCTCATGCATCAGATGCAGTAGTTGCAGTGTTGACCTCTTCGTACTCTGAGTATGCAAGTAGCCACATGCAGCATCTCTGACTTTTCATGGTTGCCACAAATGTTGCATGATACTATTCTAATCTGTACTATGCAGGTTCTTATGAGTGCCACACTAGACATAGGCTTGTTTGTGTCCTACTTTGGAGGTTGCCCTGTTGTACGAGTTCCTGGCTTCACTCACCCGGTTAGCTCTAGAACCAAACCTAAGGTTCTCGACTCAGAAGGTCAGCTTCTCCTGTAACCTTTGTGTTGGTCTCTTTGAGGTATGCATTTACTTAGAACTCAACAGGTGAAATCTTAGTTATGTTGTTGACTGACTTGTGTTTTAGCATGATGATGTGCAGTTCCAAGCTTTACTATGTATTAATTTGGAACCTATGACTGTTCCACCTATCAGGTCCAATCCTACTACTTGGAGGACATACTGGCACTCATTCACTGGGGGGAAAGTGGTCATCGCAGATCAGGGCCAGCCTTACCTTCAAATGACAGACATGCAGACAACATTGTTGAGCCGCTTGGTGCCGATATTGAGCCGCTTGGTGCCGACGATGCCGCTGCAATGGATGAAGCACTGAGCGAGGTATTCTATCTCACTGGGCTCCCAAAGTCAGGCCTTTCATGTGCATCTTGTCTTCTTGGTTGGATATGATGGGTCCATGCGTACTTGACCAGCATTTGAGTGCAACTTTGCCTGTGACTGTATGCTGCAGGCGTGGGTGGAAGATGACATCGAGTCCCTCTTTGACATATGCATGGAAGGTGGTGGGGACCACCGGCAGCTTCTGGCTTACGGGCATTCTCTCTCAGGCGCCACTGCTCTCATGGTCACCGCTGGCAAGGGAAGGCTGGAAGAAGTGAGAGAGTTGCTGCGACTGGGAGCGGACATAGGCCAAAGGTCGCAAGACGGCTATACGGCGCTTGATTGGGCTTCATACAATGGTCATGAGGAGGTGCTGTTCAGGACTTAAAATCGCTGTGTGCATAGCTGGCCAGTCTAGCTGCGATAACACCAGTATGTGGCAAGGCGCAACATAGTGGCCTTGTGGGGCTAGCACGCTGCATGACTGCCTGGACAGTCCTGCACACTGAAACCTCTGCAGCACAAAATTCAACGTCATCCATAGGATATGGTGGGACAATCTGTTGCATCTTCCTGGCTTCTCGTCTATCTTTGTTCTGATGCTTCTAGCTCATCAGGAGTATTACAACACTTTACTTAATGCATGAGCCTTTTTGTGCACTTGTTGCAATGTGCAGGTTGTTGAGCTGCTAACTCATCAACAGAAAGAGGTGGAGGACAAGAGGAGGCAGGAGGAGCAGGGGAGGAGGGAAGAGCACCTACTGAGACAGTACCAGGCATCAGTGGACCAGGAAGAGGTGGACTTGGACCTGATTGAGAAGCTTCTGGTGCACATAGTGACGGAGGGCAAGGGCTCCGTGATGGACAAGGGGGCAACCCTGGTCTTCCTACCCGGGTGGAACGAGATATTGAGGCTTCGGGAGCGGCTGTCACAGAACCCAGTGCTTGGGGATGCAAAGAGGTTTCTGGTCTTGCCCCTTCACTCGATGGTGACCCCCACAGAGCAGAAGAAGGTACAGCCTTGACCTCTTCTGCCGTTGCCGCTAGGGACGTATGCTTGAGATTGACATATATTCTTTGCACTCTGCAGTTCGGGTCGAGAACAGGACTTGAAGCAACAGTGTAACTCAGAAAGGCAGGCTGTAGAGCTAATCATCAGCGACCAGAGGCACAAAGGAGGATAGATGCATTGACTGTTGAGGTGAGGTCTAGGTACGGTTGTAGCAACGTGCTATGGACATGCTATGCTTCCAGCTGATACACTTCCACTCACACTACGCCCTATCTCAATCACCAGGTCTTCCAGAGGCCCGCAGCTGGGATACGGAAAGTTGTGCTCTCCACCAACATAGCTGAGACAGCTGTCACTATCGATGATATAACAGTTGTCATCGACTCAGGCAGGGCAAAGGAGAAGAGCTACGATCCTTATACCAATGTGTCCACACTTCAAACCATGTGGATCTCCAAAGCTTCAGTCAAGCAGAGGGAAGGAAGAGCAGGTAGGACCCGGCCAGGAGTATGCTTCCACCTTATCTCCAAGGTTCGCGTGGAGTCCCTTCCAGATTATCAGCTGCCAGAAATCAAGCGCACACCCTTGGAGGAGCTCTGTCTTCAGGTGCAGTGTCAAGCATTCTACCATCTGCGTAGTCCCAGTTGCTATATACACAAAGCCTCCTGTCTGCAGAGTCTGTCCACTTCCTGTGCAATACCCAACCATGGTAGTGCTTGTAGCAATATGTTGAGCCCCTGACCTCTTTGGTCCTCTGAAGTAGCACTTGCAGGCTCAAACTCTCACAAGAAAGTCATCAAAAGTGGTAGTAAGCAAAGCATGTCATGGAAATCCAAACAGTGCACTTTTATTGTTCCTGCAGGTCAAGTTGATGGATCCTTCCATCAGACTCAGGGAGTTCCTTGCAAAGGCAGTGGAGCCGCCTCTTGACATCTCTGTTCAGAATGCAGTGCTGCTGCTTCAAGACATTGGAGCCTTGGGGAAAGAAGAAAGGCTGACAGATCTGGGCCGACAGCTGGGGTCACTCCCTCTTCCTCCTGTTATTGGGTATGTATGAGCTCTGGCAACGCTGGCCACATGTTCTGATGTTATAGCATTGCTTTGACGATATGAGGACATATGCTTTCCTCTACTATCAAAGAAGGCCTATAAGTTTAGTAGTGTACCAGCTTTGCAAATGCTCCACATTTGCAAGGGCGCTAGAGAGAGATTTTGTCCATACTCATTGAAGTGACAGTGGCGAGAGCGCTCTTAAGCAGCAATTTGTCAGTATACTAATGGAGTTTCCTGCGTGCTTTGCAGCAAAATGCTGCTACACGCCATCTTGCTGGAGTGCCTTGAACCGGCTCTTACTGTGGCATGTGCTGCTGCCTATCGGGATCCTTTTGTCATGCCCATCACCCCTGACCAGGCAAGCAAGTAGATGGACCAACACTGTTCATGTGTATCTGTGTCCTAGCTGTATACTGTAGCTTTTTACAGAATACAGCTGGCCCCTTACTGCCTGACTGTGTCAGAGTCGCATTTGACTGGCCACCTCTTGAGACAGGAGCAACTTCTTAGTTCTTGCTTGGAGCTCTGAAGTCCAACCCTTGGACTAAGATGCAGAGTCCATGCCTCCGCACGTTGCAGAAAAGGAGAGCGCTGGCAGCGAGGCATGCATTTGCAGCCGTGTACGGAGGTGGCAGTGACCACCTGGCGGTGATAGGGGCCTTCGACGGCTGGCAGAAAATGAAAGCTGCACGGAGCGATTCAGCCTTCTACTCGGCCAACTTTGTCAGTGGCGGTATCATGCACATGCTAGCCGGCATGCGGCAACAGCTGATACGGGAGCTCGTCCAGATGGGCCTTGTGCCACCGGGCGCCCATCCCTGCAGCGCCAATGCTCAGAACAATGGCATTATCCGTGCTGTGCTGGCTGCGGGGGCATACCCCATGGTCGCAAGCGTCCTGCCGCCGCTCTCTGGTAGCGGACCTAAGGGGCTCGTGGTCACCGCAACCGGGGAGAAAGTGCGGATACATCCCCACTCTGCCAATTTCAGGACTGTCAGCCAGGGGTGAGCCGCTGTCCTCTTCACCTCTGGTCTGGTGGTCACATGCTGGCAGCGTCAGACAGGGGCCAAGGCAACCAATCTGTGCCGCAGGCCACACCTCCATGGAATGCGGGACTGGTTGCCAGTGAAGTCTTGTGCACCTCTTGTGTAGTCAAGCAGTATTGCAGGTGGAAGATTCTCGCTTCCGTATCACTTAACCCTATGCATGACCGCTACCGCGCGCCTGCAGGGATGCACTGTCATCCAAGGAAGCTTCAGCCAGACCATTGCTCATCTTCGATGAGGTGACCAGAGGGGAATCTATGTGCTCCATCCGATCGAGCACTCTTATACGGCCCCACACCCTGCTGCTCATTGCGGCAGAGGTGGTTGTGGCACCATTGCAGCCACTTGACTCAGTTGTAGAAGAAGAGCAGGATGCTGATGGCGAGAGTGGCGATGAGGTAGATGGCATGCATCACATTGCTAATGCTTCCTTGCTCTCCTCAAAACCCTTTGTTGCACAATTCATTGGTGGTTGGACTATGGAGAGCATTCTTCCACTTACATGTAATCTTTGGGTGACCTACAATCACAGTGCTATTGTCCATGTGATGTTTCTCTGAGTCCTTCTGGAAGGTGGGAATGTGCTGGTTGATAGGGGAAAAGGGTTACTGCATTCAACATTGTGAACACAATGTAGGGTTGAGCAGGGTTGAGCAGGTCTCAGCAGGAGTGAGCCTATCTGCTGGCCTAATCCTCATCTCAGCTCAGCTGTTTGTGCCTCATCACAGGAGGCGCCGGTAAAGGTCAACCCCGTGGCTCTGGCAGAAAGGGAGCAACAGCAGCAAGAACAGTTGATGCGCGACCCTGACAACCAGGTTGCTCTTGTGGTTGACCGGTGGCTGCGTTACCAGTGCTCTGCCATGGAAGCGGCTCAGATCCATCTCCTCCGGCAACGCCTTGCTGCCACTTTTGCTCAGAAGGTGGGCAAGTCTTGCTGTGACCTGGTGCTGAAGCTGTTGTGGCATTCTGCCCGGACTAGTCTGATGTTCACCAGTATCCTTGGTCAAAGCTGGGTGGTTGCAAGCAGTCACTGCAATGTGAAGACAGGCTGAAGTCAAGCTTTGGATGTTGCATCTGTGGCCACCTTCATGTGCACAATGTAGAGGCTTGTGCCAGGAACTTATGTGCCACTCCTGTATATGTGTCCACCTGTGCAGGTGAAGCACCCCAGCCAACCCCTGCCAGACGTGTACGCCGCAATAATGTACATTGTCGCCATCATTATGTCGTATGAGGGCTACATATCTGTCGAGGACGCGAGCTTGCAGCCCACGCAACAATGAACAGCATGTGCATTTAACATCTAGTGAGCACCAAAATCAGGCCTGGCTCCTCAGTGGTACTAGCAGGGCAGGACGTCCTTGTGGAGCAGGTCGGTGAGAGAAAGGAGGGAGGCTGTAGAATGCAAAGCAAGGGGCGCCACTGCGTTACATCTGCTGGCAGCTGGCAGGCCAACCAAGCAAACTATATGGTATGCACTGTATGAGCGAAGGAAGCAATAAGTAGGCAACAGCATCACTGATCAGGGGATTGGAAGGGACTGTGTTCGCGTCAGGGCTTGCGCTTGTCTGTCTGCTCTACGGGCAAAGTCAGGAACAGCAAGACGAGCAAAATGCACCACTTCAGTGTACACGGCTTGCTAACCGCATGTTGGCATATCTAGTAAGCAGCTGGTCTGCTGACAGGCTTGGCAGTCCTGCAGTGTCCAGATTCTAACCATGACATCTCACAGACAGTCTTCTTGTTCCACTAATAGCTGTGTTTCTTTGCCATGCCCTTGAGTTTACGTGGATGGAGCCTATTTGGAGCACAATATACCTCGCTGCCAGAGTCAGCCCATCTCTTAGTGTCATGCTAGTGTGCGTAGGCGGGCGTCATTCAGAGCAGTGCTTGGCTACGGCCCTTGGTGACCTCTAGCCTGCAATGCAGAAAATACTGGGCTGACGACCAGCGCCAGCGTTGAAAAATTTTGTAGCTGTGGACGAGCAGCACACACCCTTCCGGATTGCTGCCAGGGCGGGCAAGCCTGCTCACTTTGCTGAGAATGTGCAGTGGAATTACGGCTCCCTACCTCAAACATATGGAGATCCATCTCTACGGAATGACAGCTATGGAGGCTTTCAGGTGAGAAGCCAGGCCGGAAGAGCTTTTACAGACCTTTTCACAATGGGAAGCAAGAGCATCATCACTGCCCTATGTCTCATACCCTGCATGCCACCAGCTTTACTCCGTGCACTGTATTTGACATTGCATAGTAACACATCATGCTAGATGAGCATCGCTTCGGTGGGGAATGCCTCCAAGAAGTGCACCACTCACCATTTTCATACCGGAACCATGATGTCTGCAACCAGTGGGTAGCACTTCATGCTCGATAGCTAAGTGCCATATGAAAGTCCACTTGCTATGAACCAGCCATAGAGGCCACCCAGAAGGAGGCAGGTTGGATCCTGCTTAGCCAATCAGAGTGCTCATGCTGTGCGCAGTACGGAGGCAAGCCCGTGGAAGCTGTGGAGATCGGAACAAGGGCGGCATGTGTAGGAGAAATCTACAGCGTGAAGCCCCTGGGCCTCTTTGCAGTGATTGAAGATGGCAAGTTGCAGTGGAAGGTCGTTACAATTGCACTCCAAGACCTCATGGCCGACATTTGTCACGACATTAGGGACCTCGAGAGGTCAGCTTCAAGGACCAATCTGAGATACTGTTCTGACATTGTGAGACTCGTAAGCCTGTCAGAACAGTGACAAAGTATGGAAGCTTTACAATCTCTTATGTAGCTTGACACTGAGGAATCCTCTACTTTCTGATACCCAATGTTGGAATGTGTATCTGCATATGTATGTGAAATGAGGAGTGGTGCACTTGTCTGACAAGCTGACTTTGGCTTTGCAGGATCATGCCGGGAACCGTTGATGAGATCCGGGAGTGGTTGAGGACTGGGAACTGCCTGGATGTGCACGACCAGGAGAATCTGTTCGGCCTGAACGAGCGTGCAGGGGACCAATGTTATGCCCAGGACGTCATTCAACAGGTGAGCATCTTCTTCCTTGCGCCCCAGTGGCAGCAGAGGAGTTAGCTGCTTTTGTATTGGCAGGATGATCTTGCAGCCTGCACACAGTGAACAGGCTAGCTGAGACATGTTTCCACCAGGTTTACCTATGTCGTCACCTGCGGGTAGGTCTGTCGAGACTTCTGACCAGCCACATCTGCTTGATCTTCTCTGGACTGTGAGAGACAGACACACAGCTCGTGGCTAGAGCTGATGGCTGGGAGCCCCCACCTCCTCTCCTGGCTCCCGCGCCTCAAACACATCCCGCTCTCTTCCTACAAGTGGGCAGCGAGCCACCCAATGTTGTCTGAGAGACTGACACCACTTGCCAGCTTTACTATCTAGCTTGTTCAATGACCTTCTATACTGGCAGGCAATGTACTAGTGTTGCAGAGCTGAGGAAGTTGTGTGCATAAATGCAGCAATCTATTATCTATGCATAGATTTGCTTGGGCATTCCAGTTCCTGGCCTATACAGTGGTACTCAGCATGGGGGCCTGCTCTTGTGGCTCATCATACTTGGACATGGTATTGGCTTGATTTTGGTATCATATCATCTTACACGCACCGCGCCCCTCCCCCCCTCTCTATCCCTCTCTCCCTCCCTCTCTCCCTCTCTCCCTCCCTCCCTCCCTCTCTCCCTCTCTCTCTCTCTCGCCCTCCCTCCCTCCCTCCCTCCCTCCCCATCTCCCCCTGCCCGGTGTCTGTTCGTGTAACACTTACTTGTACTGCTGTCTCCTGTGTCCCTTCAGGCTAAGGGAGCTGGTGAGGCAGCCAAGAAGAAGAAGTAGAGGAGCTAGCTGTCGAACAGTGCCGCCATGCATTACTTGTCTGATTCGGCCCTCTCTTTTGCCAGAAGTACTCAGGTGCACCGCTTTGAAGCAGGTTTTGCTACAAATGGCGAGCTTGAGGTCAAGCTCAGAGCATCTTGGTGCTATTAAGAAAGCTTTCTATCGCATGTCCTACTGAAATATAAGGGTATTTGGTCAGCATGNCCCGCCCCCCCCCTCTCATTGTACTATCCAGGCAAGAGTGGCCGGTAATGAAGGGCGACGAGCTGCTGTCCCGGATCACCGCAAGCGACAAGCTAGACACCCCGACAGGCGCTGCCCGGCACAGGCTGGGCTTGCGCACGAAGCACGCTGCGCATAATGGCCAGCCTGAGCTGCCCCTGCCCATGATCATCTCAAAACCTACACCCGTTTTGGTGAGCAGCTCACACAAGTGTTCCTCAGAAGCAAGCCAATCTGTTTCATACTAACTGCTATGAGCGATTGCCTGACATTGTCGCACAGCAGCAGCCTGACGAGTTCGTCCTGTGTGACTGGATCAGATCTACAAAGAGCACAGCAATGATGTCTACAAGGTCGGGAGCGAAGACCAGCTCTCACCAGGATCCGTGCTGCAAAACCCCTTCTCGCCCACACTGACTTACCAGAAGGGCATTTTGGGCCAGAAGGAGGTTGCTGCCAGGGGTCCAAGCGCTGTCGAGCAAGTTGTGGAAGGTAATTTCCGCCAACAGTTCTCGAGGAGTTCGGTGGGTCGCCCTCTCTTTGAACGTTGATATAAGCTGTGCTTCTACTGGTAGCTTCAGCAGCTTCTTTACTCTGCATACTATGTAAGCTCCGCTGTGCGCACACTGTTGTGTTAGCTGGGCCGCACTCATTGTGTGCTACAATACAGAGCTCTTAGTGAAGTCACATCAGCAACCTTCGGCAAATAGGATGTAAAGCCCTCCTCCTGGAGATGGTAAACCTGCTGAAGACTGAATTGATGAAGAGCTAACTTCGTAATTACTTCAATGGCAATGACTTTTCAAAGTATGTATCTTCTGAGCAATTGACAGCTCATACAAGATTAAGTGGCACATATCCAACAGTAAGGAGTGGCCGGCATCTCACACTGCATGATGTCCTGGTGATGGTACGGTGACCATCTGTACAATCTAATGTTATCGAGCAGGAATAGTTGTCTTGGATACTCAGGCCAAATGGCTACAATTAACCATTCTTAGCAGTCGAATCCCTCTGACCAACTGACATGCCACTTTCATCTTGGTATAAACAAGCAGTTGGATATAACGAGACACCAGAGTCGGAACAATGCAAGGTACAACCAGTATGACCAGAGTTTGACCACTGTAATATGGAGAGAATGTTGCCGTATTATCAGTATTACATTATTCACATAGCTCAAAACCATGACAAAGCGAATCAATCAGAGTAAACACATTTGAGACAATGACAATGACAATGACACTTAAAACAGTAAGGTACATCTTTGACCCGGCAGTATCCTTAGAGTACTATCTCATTTCAGCTGACAGATGGAATACTTCGGATCCTTATGAAGGCCTCCTTTGCAGTAGTCAAGCAAAACTATACCAGGTAACATGCCAAGAGGACATACCCTACACTTTCAAGGTGGCTATTGCACCTGAAACCACGCCTAGACAACTCAGTGTCAGCAGCGACAGCCTGGCAAAGACTTTGTTTGCAAACCCCGCACTTAAACCCTGGTGTACCTTAAGCTCCTAGAGACTTATCGGGGACAAAATTGCAGAGGGCGCACAAAGCGGTGCAGCCTACCTACTCATGGCGACCAGCGCCAACATATCATTGTGGGCACTTCTTCCAGCATCACGTTGTTGGGCTACCACAAGTGCACACCCCACACAATCAGTCAGCAAAAGGCAGCATTTTGCACCAAGTGCAGATCAGGTATCAGTAACAGCACAGACCAATCAATGCATGCAGCAAATTGTAAGCACTCCCTTAGTCATCTAAGCTGGTGCCACGAGCACACCTGAGTGCAGAGTAACTATCTGTCCTCTTGCTCCTGAAGTTCGAGTAGATGAACTGTCCCAGGATCTGATGTCCAACAGTCAAAGAAGGCACGCAAAGAGGACACTGACCTCCGCTATTTGTGTGAGTCTTATGCAAGTTGCTGCAGTACAACTTTGCTCATCAGGCCTTCAACTGTGAGTCAAAATCTCTACTGATGCATAAGCTACCGAACTACAGGCCAGTGATACATCTGACGTATAATATCAGCAGACAGGCAAGGACACAGGCAAGACGAAAATACGAGCAACAGACCAAAAGCAAGCGCTGCAGTCAACCATGCACTTTGATTCAGTGGACTCTTGGTGGCACTAAGGAGCAGAATGACTGAGTCCCAGGATACGGAAAAGTCCATGGCCAAGCAACAGGCGGAGTCCACCAGCCACGGCAGATTGGGCTTGATGCGGCCCCACTGAAGGCTTCTGACAAGGATGCTTGCCAGATACGTTGCATTGCCGCCTATGGCAAAGGCAAACATGGAGAAGGAGAGCCCCTCCACACTACCTCGTGTCACATTCAGGATAATCTGAACAAATGGCAGCATACTCAGTGTGAGAGGCATTACGTGGAGGCCTGCTCAACATCCACGAAGGTGCTAGTAGAGCACTAATGCATAGTTGTCAACAATTCTCATCGACAGCTATTGACAAGGTCGCCCTTGAAGGGTACCCCTGGTACCTAAGCTAGAGTGCCAGAGCTTTATCTTACTTGCATACAAGCTGTGACATAAGAGAAGGACTGGGTAGTGGAACAAAGGCCTGGGAGCAGGGACGGCAGGGCCGCAAATAGGTCACCTGGGGCAGGCGGCCTGTTAGGTAAATACAGGTCATGGACCAGCCAAGAATCTGGCCCACCACCAACCGCATGTCGCCCTCCTCTGCTGCCACACGCAGTGCGCCTCGACTACCCAGAAACGAGAACTTTCTGGCCTGCCGCATTGTCACAAAGGCCAAGTCAATTTATGCTTCCAGCCTGTATGCCAGCACCATTGCTTGCCAGATGAACGGGCTTAAAAGTGGTGGAGAGCTTTGGTTGTAGAACATAGAAGTATTACACCCCAGAGGTCTTTGGCTCAGGCTTCACTATCAGGACATAAAGCCTTGGTTTTATTATTTATGGCATTTGTTGGACACACGGACAGTCCACAAGATGCTCCGCCAACCTGCAGAAGCTTCCTCCCACCATCCACAAAAACTGCCCCGTCGCTCCTGCCATCTGGGAGGTAGTTGCCCGCCAGCCACGGCAGCCTCATTCCCAAACCTCCTGTGAGGACTGCGCCGATGAGCACCTGCACCTCACAGATGCCCTTCCACAATCACTCAGATGACATTTTGCACCAGCTGCATGGGCATCCCACCTCACTTGACGCCTTCCTCCACTGTGCAACCGACTATAGGCAGCCTCGCACTCTCCAACTTGGCAAGGGGCGCAACTAGCTCTAATTGACTGGTGTGCAGGAGCGGGTGTTCTACCATACAGACACTGACTACCACAGGAGCATAGATGTGTAGTAAGCTACAATGAATGTGTAGGGCCTACCGCGCGAAGCCGCGGTGATGTCCCGGTGCCATATGACGTGGCCAGCGTCAAGCGCCGCCAGCTGCCATACGAATTCGGTGACCTGCCAAGAGGGAATACCAACATTGAAGATCAGCTGCAGTCAGACAGATGCTGAATGTGCTTCAGACAGGAGCAGACTAGCGGAACTGTGGGGCGTGTCTGTCACTAGACACAACGGCTGAACATGCATAGCAGCTTCTTGGTCAGGGGTGGGACTCCTGGGGCTTTACTGGCGATTGGTTCGTGTAGGGGCTGCGTTTGGGACGGGCATTGGCGGCCGCCCACGCTCTGAGCGCCTGCTGGAGACGCCCGGGATCTTGGTGCCATCGGCCAGCGTTGGGTCGGAGGGGAAGAGTCCCTCCAGCGCATCCGCCGGACGGTGCTGCCGGTGCACCACCTCCTTCTCCTCGCCAGCCTGCACCACAGCACCCATCCAAGCAGAGGACACCATGAAGATCGCCTTCCCTCGCTCACATACATGTGAGCAGCCACCGCTCGCCAGCTCGCAGTTGCTAACCAACAAGCTGTCCATCTTTGCAAGGCAACGCAACCTGAGTCAGTTGGCTGTCAAGGCACTGCACCTGCTGTGAGCTGGGGTCATCATGACGGCCCGACCAATTGTACCAGATGTGCTGGAAGACCAGGATGAGTGTGGTGGCGGTGTAAAGCTGCGAGATGCACCGGCAGGTGCGGCAGCACTCAATACTGACATGAAAAGCCGAGACTTCCTAGCAGCAGCTAGGGAAATGGGGATAGAGGTTGAAGGCTAGCAACATTTGGCGGCCTTATGGCAGCATGGCTTAAGCGTTGAAGCTCCTCACATGGAGCCGAAGCGTCTGTGCAGGCAAGTGGACTGGCGCTCTGACTGCAATTGGGTGCTTGGGCAACAAGGAGGGACGGAGGCAAGAGGGTGGTGCAACAGACTGTGCGGCCATTACCACGGCCGTGAAGAATTGCGTGGGAATCTGCAATTGAGGAAGGCACAACCGGACAACGTCAGGTTTAAGGGGCAATTTGAGAGGCTGGCAATTGCAGCATACTGGTTCTGGCCCCAGCATGCAGCCATGGCCGCAGCACAAGTCATCGCACTACTCAGCGCCGAGATGCTGGTATGGTCAGAGCTCCAGCTGCTTTGTGACAAGGGCCTTATTTTAGGCAGGCAATTGAGGGGGTTGATGAGCGCACCGTGACAGGGTCCATGAGGCAGCCGACGAGGTTGAACACGTCCCTGACACGCCACAACCACGCAGCCGCATGTGTGGCCCGCAGTGCTCGCTTGAGATGCCTCGGCGGGCCCGAGGTGCCCGCCGAAGGTCACTTCGGGTGGACAAGGCAGCCGGGACAAGAGCATCGCTCGCATGGCGCAAATGCGGCCTTTCGCAATGCAGCGAGAACGTCGAGCAGCCGCGGGCAAGGGCGGCTGGCCGGTCTGCGGCGCCTGCCAGAGCCAAGGCGGCGGTTTGGGAGGGCGCACCCGACGGTCCATGTGAGGATGAAGGCGAGGGAGACGCCCTCGGCGTTGCCCGACTGCCAGTTGGCGACGATCTGGGGGATCTCGGCGACGGCCCAGCACAGGATGGACGCCAGGCCCAGGCCGAAGGACGCGGCATCGCGCCGCGAGCACACGCAGTCGAGGAAGTAGCGGAACACGGGCGCCGAGCACGGCGCGCCCGGCCCGACGCTGCACGTCTCCGGCAGGCCCATGGCGGAGGCGTCGGGGAGACGGGGCGCAGGCCCGGCTAAGCCGGCAACGGCAGCGGCGGCGCAGGCAGGGGTGTGCGGCCGCCTCGCCGGGGCGTTCGTCAGCCCCCGAGCAAA
>WELB01000070.1:392893-414598 GCA_009602725.1 Spirogloea muscicola | reverse complement strand
CGTCGCCGGCGCGGGCGCCGGGTCCTGGGGCGGAGCGGCGGCGGCAGCGGCGGCGGCGGCGGCGGATGCGACGCGAAGCGCGGCGGGCATGGCCAAGTGGCTGCTAGCCGAGCACCCCAGCCCCCCTCCTCCGGCTGGATCCACCCCCCTCCCCGACCCGCGACCGTTCCTTTACCGGCCGCCTCCCCTTTCGAGGCCTCAGTCCCCACACCCTGCCTCCTTGCCCGGCCTGGCCACGAGCCGCCACGTGCTTCACTGCCTTGCGACCAGCACCATTAGTGAGCTGGTCCAAATGAGAAGCAGCTCATCCATACGAATTACAGGGGCCTTCCATTGTAGCGCAGTGGCTGTGACGGAGTAAGCTCCCATCTGAGAAACCCCTCTCAAAGGCGCAATGGGCGAGCACTTTCTTCTCAATGACGATGAGGGGCAGAGGGCTGTGGAGGGCGAGCCCACAAAAGGATGACGAGGTCCGGAGGAGTTGGAAAGATGGAGGAGCAGCTCTTCCAGAGGGGGCGATGCCTGGGAAAGAAAGTAAGCTCCTCCAAGAGGGCCGAGGGCTTTGAAAGGCCAGATCAAAAGGAACGGACCGCTCGTCCCCCTCAAGCCCCAATGGTGCTGCCCCTCTATCTTCCATGCGGCTTTTCTGAACACGGCTGTACTGAGAGCCCCTGAGCTGACTAATCTGCATCTCCACTTGTATTGCTTCCCAAAGTAATTTGTCTGTGACCACTCAAGCTGGCTTGCACAGCAGCCACCACAGAGATTGGCAGCGACTTTCCTTTGCAGGGCTGCTCTTCCATGCCTATGCTTGAGCTCCTTGCTCCTCGAGGAACCAAGAATCTCCAGTGTGCTGCATCTGCAGAGTGCTCAATGCCATTATTCTAAGTGTACTGTGCCTGCCATAAGCCTCCTCTTTAGGCTGGCCTTCCACGAGCGTTGCATGGTCTGATGATGCCAATCCTCCTCTGACTGGCAGCATCACAATTGACCTGCTACTCTGAACAACATGACCCATAAAGCAGACCTGGAGACCTGCGAAATGTCTGTGCAATATTTTGGCGCCATGTTCAATGGCCTGCCACTACTATGCAACAATACCTGCCGATGCTCACCGAAGGCAGATGAGCTTTTCACGGTCTGATCTATTGACAACCTCGTCTTGCGAAGTATCAGAGCAGCAGGACTTTTGACTCCTCGTGCGTCAGTCCTGGCACGCCAGCCTCCACCAGCAGCTGAGCCCACAATGACTGCAAGAACGCCTGCGCTTTAGCGCCCTGTAGGCACGCTGTGAGCTCGGCGAGCAGGAACCGAGAGTCTCGTGCCCACTGGGACGCAAGGTGGCGTCGCGAGGTGATGCCTGCAGCCCTCAGAGCTGCCAGCAGCTCACCGCTACGCCGCTGCACGTGGGCGCCTGACGCAAGCAGCGCCTCAGGCCGGATGGAGAGGTTCGAGCGCACGGCCTTGAGAGCCGGCAGCACACGGCCCCGCAGGAGCGCGGCAGCAAATGCCGCAGTGCACCGCGCTGGTTCGCGCTCCTCCACAGCGTGCTGCGGAAGCTCCCAACGATGAGGTCCAAACACCGGTGCCATCCAGGTGACGACACGGTCCCCATCCACATCATAGGTTGCTGGTTGCGGTGGTTGGGTACTGCCGCCGGTTGCCAAGAAAGTGCAGAGCGGAGCCGCCTCAACAGACAGCCACTGTGGGTCAACAGCCGTCGTACATGCCAAATAGCAACGGCCAACGCTAGAACCGCCAGCCGCCCCCTGCACTATGTCTGTATATGCCAGGTATTGCGGTGCATCTACATATGTGCTTGCTGATGGGTGCAGGTACACGAACTCATTCTCAGGGAGCGAGCAAGCCTGGTACCGCACCGCACGCTGCACGCGAGGGCCACTGCCAGCTGTGGCAGTGTTGGCGGCGCTGGGCCTCACCCGCCGAGCAACGCGGTCGGCCCATCCCGCGAGCACAGCAGGCCGCAGCAACGTGCGCTGCACGGCCCCCAATTGGGGGGGAGCGCAGCTGCCACTGGATGCTCGCCTCTCCTCTCCATGCTCCTTGCTGCTAACCCGCCATGCCTGCTCGAGGCCCTCCAGCGCGTTCCAGACGGATGGCCGCCGCTCACCTGCCTCGACCCGCACCGCGCATGCCGCCAGCTGCCGCCGCAGTGCGGCTATCTCGTGCATGCGCCGTGCGTGCAGAAAGTGCGATGTGCAGAACACCTCTGGTTGTTCTGCAGCCTCATATGCTTGTAATGCATTGACTGCAGCAAAGGAGGGAGGAGAGGAGGTAAGAGCTACGGACACCTGGTCACCACGTAAAGTTCAAATACAAGAATCAGGGACTACGTGGAATGAGATTCTGTAAACAATTCGAACAAAGTACTGGGCAAGTAGCCGAGCCCAAAATACGTGAGACGGGCGCTACGGGGTGTTGCACCACACTTGACATCTATTTGCAGCTCAATGACAATCATAGTCCTGTCTGCCTTTACATTCTCCCACTTTCCGCAGCTTGCCAGCCAGAGTTGCAACTCTCAGCAATTACGTGGATAGGACGGCTGATTGTGCACATACCAATGGTGAGAGCATCACTAGTACAGTCGCGAAAGCAAGACTGCGCTGCTCTGGCATCCCGCTTACGCTTTCGCCGCTCCTGCCATTGCACTTGCTGATCTGCCGCCTTCAGCTCATCCTGCACGGGCTTATCCTTGCCGCTACTGCCGGCCAACTCCCCCGTCTTTTTCCTTGATAGAGCTACAGCTGTACTGTTGGCATCACTGCTATCATTAGCCGCCAGTTGCCCTGCCTCACGCATCATGGGACTTTCCAGACTCAGAGCTGCAGCAGCTGCGACAGCGTGTGCCAGGAACAGTGCCGCTGCACTGACTGGCACCAACCCCTGTGCAACAACAGCCATGGCTGCCACCAGCAGCCTTGCGCTCCTTGGGCCTATTGGGTACAAAACCATGGCCTTGCCGATGGGCGTGACCTCGTGGCTCTCACTTGGTGAGAGCGCTGATAATGCAATCGGCAAGTGGTGCGCCTCGAGCATCGCAGCTCGGGGCGGGGGTGTTGGAAATGGAAAGTTGGCAACCTGGAATGTCAACAGACACCAGAACATCTGAGAGGGTTTGAGGTCTAGCCACTACATTTCCAGGGCCAGTTGTGCCCATCGATGCTAGATAATTTGGACTGTGCTACAACGGATAACTTGGACTGTGCTGGGACTGCAGCATTCCAAACTCCTTGAAGTCATGTAGCCAAAGATGTTGCTTGTGCTGACCTTGTCGATACCCATGGCTTTCATCTGGAGGACCACCCCCTCGACAGGGGCACGTGTAATTTCTGCAGGCGTATGCTCTGGAAAGGCGTCATTGTAGAGTGCGGAGGAGTAGAGGCGGTAGCAATGCCCCGGGCCAGTGCGGCCGGCACGCCCTGTGCGCTGGTTCGCAGATGCCTTGCTTATCCACTGGACCATGTATTGCGATACGCCTGATTTCAGATCGAAGATCCGCACCTTCGCGCGACCGCTGTCAACCACGTATCTGTGCACACCGAGTTGCCACAGGCCTTGTCAACATCTGAAGTAGCGCACCCCAAGTTTGAGTCCATTTGAAGGCTTGCAAGCCAAGAAGGTCAAGGTAACATCAGCCAACCCTCCCAAGTTTCAGCCAAACTGCATAGAGACCTTGTTGGCAGATTTGTGCAAAGTACATTTGCATGTTGTGATGGACAAGCCCACCTGATTCCCGGGATGGTCAGCGATGTCTCGGCAACATTGGTTGCCACGACGACAAGCCGCGCACCGTTGGGTGGAGGCGAAAAAGCGCGAAACTGCTGCCTTGCCGAGAGGGCGGCATACAGGGGCACAACATGCAGTGCGCCGGGGTCCACACCCATGCCCCAAGACACCTTCTCCTGGATCGCTGCTCCTGGAGGTTGCCCCTCTTCACAACTCGCGTCTGTGATGGAAAGTTCTGCCTCCGCCCCTTTGTTTGGTACCGCGTCAGGAGCATGCACCATACGTTCGTATTGCTGGTTGTTAGCCTGGAGAAGGAGTGTGTCACCTTCACGCCCATCATCCTCCCTGCTGATGTCGTCGTCGTCGTCCGTTTCGCTCTCATCATCTTCTATGTCGGCTACGTCTCTCTCCTGGCTACCGACATAGTCATCGTCCTTGTCCTCGTCCATCTCACCACCAAAAGTCACCCCCCGGCTGCTCTCCTCTGCAGGCCCGTCCGCTGCTCCACAGATGCGGTCCAGCTCCGCATCGCTGCCGCCACCACCCACTTCCACGCCAGCGGAGCCACACAGCTGGCGTGAAGGGAACAGCCGCCGCAGCGCACGGCAGAGGTCCTCGACCTCTTGCTGGCCAGTGACGAAGACCAACACGCCACCAGGAGGCAGGCGCGTGTGGATGGCCTTGACCTTCTTCCGGCACGCGCCGAGGTAGTCGGCCAGCTCCGTGCGCCGGCTGAAGTGCACGGTGACTGGGAACTGCCTGGCGGGGACGGCGATGACCGGCGGGGGCGTCGGGAACAGCCGCTGGTTGGCCGCAAAGTCCTCCAGCCGCAGCGTGGCACTCATGAGCACCAGCTTCAGCGGCGTCACTTGCTGCCGCCGCCCATGACCTTGTCTGGTGCCACCATCCTTCTCCACGGCTGCCAACTCCTCCTCAAACATCTTCTGCTCAATACCAGGCAGGCACACAAGCAAATTAACAGCGCCGTATTGCTGAAAAGGTCAAGAGTAGCAAATGCCAGGGCTCCACTAGAGCCATGTGTTACTTCTCTTGTGCCGGCATCTTGTACTTGTCTGTCATTGGCCCAGGTTGTCTATCCCAAGTGCAAAGTGTAGGACAATCTAACTCAGAGGCACGCCATGGTGGCACAGATGACATGTGCAGGCTTGGAACGAGCCATCTGCAAGAGATTCGCTCGCAGAGGACAGAGAGTGCCCGATCGCGCTGTTGCGCTCCTTCTCGTGCCACTCTCGTGTTGCCGCAGCGATGCCAATGGCCTGGCGACCCCACTAGAGGGCCAGTCCAGTGCAGACGCCACTGCTACGATGTGCACTTTGCTACCATAACAGATACACACTTATAACCATCGAGAACCATTAGTGCTTAAACATGTGCTGAAGCCACCACAAGTATATGTTCCTGAAACAGGATTCGGACCTGACGCAACGGCACAATGCGAGAGAGGAGGCCAATGAGGATGTCCGTATTCAGGCTGCGCTCATGCGCCTCGTCCAGCACAATGACAGAGTATTTTTGCAGGAGGAAGTCCGACTGCAGCACAGCCACACTGGGTAACATAAGCAATCAGCTGAGAAGGGTCCAATTTAGAGACAAGATGAGGTACAGCTACAATCTTGAGCTGGCCAAGTGTTCTCAGGCACAGAAGACAACATTCGCTTATATGAAGCATTCAAAGTAGACCATATCAAATGGAGGTCAGGGTGAACCTGAACTTCACGCAGGAGGATGCCATCGGTCATGAACTTGATAGAGCAGGTGTCTCCAATGTGGCGGTCATGGCGAACCTGGAAGCCTACCTCCGCACCCAGCGTTGTACCAAGCTCATTAGCCACGCGACGCGCAGTGGCCAGAACAGCCACCCGCCGTGGCTGTGTCACGCCAATCATGCCTCGGTGTTTCCCGGTGGCTTGTCCATAGCCAGCCTCATACAGGAACTGCACAAGGAATAATTTCAGTCAATAATGAGATAACAACTGTGACATGTCTGTGCACAAACCCAAACAGGCAGGCCACATAGGGCTCGGGATTTGCAGAGAAGGCAATGTTGCTGTAAATCCTACTATGGAATTCATAAATTTGTGCAAATGCCGGAGGAAGACCACCTGAGGCACTTGCGTGGTCTTCCCACACCCTGTCTCGCCGCAAACAATCACAACGGGCCTCTCCGATATTGCCTCCATGATCTCCTGCTCCATCATCAGGATGGGCAGCTTCGACCGGCTCCGCTGTATCTCCAAGCTCCGGTTCACGGAGACTGCCGTGCTCTTCTCCTGCTGACTGAATGCCAGCGAGCCGTCCACTGCTTCCATGCCGCCTCCCTCCACCGGGTCACTGGTGGCCATGGCATTTGCATCATTGTCTCGCCCGGCAGCTTGCGTGGCGCCCTCCTCGTTCGCTAGGACCGCCTCCTCCTCAGTGTTGGCAAACCTCGCCGATGCCGTCTCCATGGCCCCAACAATCTCGTGGGGAATGTCAATGTCGCCTTGCTGAGGCATCACTTTCGCCCTCTTCTTGGCCTTGCTCTTTCTCCTCTTCTTGGGCTCGACATCAACGTGTTGCTTAGCAGCCTCTGCTGCCCCTTCTGATGGTCCAGCAGCCGAGGTGCTTGCTAGGGTCGGCTCTCTGACGTCAACAGTATTCTCAGAAGAATCTGTAGGGGCGGGCCTGTAAGAGCTCACGGGCTTGAGCGATCCCGTTGGCAGGTCTCCCTCCGGTATTTGGCCGTCACACTGAAGAGCCGTAGTACCTGCATGGTGTCCCCTGTCCATGCACACAGCCAGTCTCGTGACTCCACCAACGTGCTGGCCCTCTTGCAACTCCTGGTCGCTGTCACTGCTATTGCTGATGGCTTTGTGTTGCCGCTTGTACAGCGGCACCCCATCCAGCGGCGCAAGCCCTGCACGCTCAAATTGCATGGCCTTGCGGAGACGCTCCCGCATCGTCTCGTCCTGCCACAAGCGATTGGTGTCTTAACACCACGCACCAGCAATCCACATTGATGAAAGCTGTGTACTCCCTCCATCTTCACATGTCAAGCGCGCGTGCTGCCACTTGATGCTTTGAGAGGGGTAGCTTTGTCAACCGCACCGGAAGCCCTTGCAAGCTTTGCAGGACACTATGGTGCAAGTTGGGCCTTGGTGATTAAGCAAACCAGCACTACTGTACCTGTCCCAGCGAGCTGCTCGCTGACAGGAGCTGCAGAGAGCTCTCGTCCAACCTGTGAGCCCTGCGGCAGGGTGCCATCAGAGCGGCACACTTGTAAAGCTTCGGTGAACACCATCACTGCGCACAATGTCGGAACTAGGGTTTCACTGCATGCACTTAATTCAGCGCAAAACATATGGCGAAGATACGACCTATTTGCAGAGCTGCAGCTTCGAGGCAAGAGAAACGCACTGGAGGGTCGCCAAGGCCGCGCTCCGCATCTGCCTGCTCTCCTTCTCCTCCTGCTACCGCCAACCCTGCCGACTCTCAGCAAAGTACATGTTCCTCTGCTGAAGCTTGCTCGCGAGAGAGCTTCGCACCTTTACCCCTTCCTTCTGCAATTTCTGGACTCAGGCAAAAGCTGCTGCACACCCCTGCGCAGCATTTCGGGCCTTACCACGTGAGCAGAGTATGCCTAAAGGACACAGTGACTGCGATGGGCATGGGCGCTCGCACCTGAAGCCGGCGCAGCTTCCGCAGCTGGCTCTTGGTCTTTCTGGCGACCGCCGCCGCCACTGAAACCGCCTCCTGGGATCGGGCAGGAGAAGGTGAGCCTCGGCGAAGACGCCTTTGCGACTAGGGTTTGAGTTTGGGCTTGGGGTTTGGGGTTTGGCTTTGGGAGTGGGCTTGGAGATCAGCCGTGGCGCTCGCTGCTGCGGCCTGTGATACGCAGAGTCTGTATAATTGCAGCACATCGGCAGCACACATTTGCTGCTGCGAGGTGCTGCGCCGTGTCTGATCTGGCCGCCAGGGCAGCTCTCACCCCACTACACACGCCGTCCGATACAAGCTTTGTTGCTGAGCCAAGATGTGCTCACCTTGCGCGTGGAGGCAGTGCGCTTGGTGGCCGCCGGCAGGACCAGAGCGTTGCTGCCGGAGCAGCTGCAAGGAGCAAGGGCGACCAGGAAGTGGCCATTAGGGTTTAGCTGGAGCTTCTTCCAACAGCCATTGGTGCTGCAGCAGCAAAGGTGCCATAGTGGCATGGGAGTTCGCTCGGCGTTTGCGCAGCATGCGCCGGCGCCGCGTCGCAAGTGCTCCTCACCTTCCGGCTGCGGCCTCGAGCATGCCAGGGTCCAGGAGTAGGCCCGCAGGCAGAGGCGGCGCGGCTGTCGCCGCCGTCGCCGATGCCGCACTGCCGAGCTCGCGCCTGCGCTGCTTCGGCCGGCCCATGGCCGCGACCGAGAGCTACCAAACCGGCGCACGGGCCCTCCCGAGCGTCCCGCTCCGAGCGACGGCCCACGCCCGGGTCGCCACGTCGAATGGCCCGCCGCCAACGAGTCGGGGCGACGAGCCCCGACGTATGCTCGCTTGGAAGGCGCTGCAGTGGAGCGGCGGCGGCGGCAGCAAGCGGCGGCGGCTCTGAGCGCTGCCGCCGGAGGCGACGGCGGCGAGCTGCGGCGCGGCAATGGCGGGCCCGGATGGAGGGAGGCCAGTCTAGGGTTAGGGCTTATAATTGTTGCGGGAGTTACCAAAAACTGTCATCTCGGCGCCCATCGCACGGCGCGGGGCCGCCGACTATCGCCTCGCATCGAACGGCAGTCGTCGGCCGGCGGACCCCCCCCCTAAAACCCCAAACCCCGTGCCACCTCCTAAAGCCCTCCGCTGCTGCCGACGTCCTCCCTCCCGACCACCGCGCCGAGCGGCCCGCCGCCGCCGCCGCCGCCGCCGCCGCCGCCAAGCCGTCGCCTCTAACTCCGTTGCCGCCGTCTGCGGCGGCTGCCCGTCGCCATGGTGAGCTCCCCGCGCCTTCGCTGCTGCTGCCCGCCAGTGTCGCTTCGGCGCCTGCGCTGGCGTGGCCTGTGGAGCCGGCCCTCGCCGAGCGCGGGCTCGCGAGGCCGCGCCAGCACCGCCGTCGCTTGAGCCTCACGACGGTAGTGTGGCGGCGTCCGCGGCGGCGCGGGCGTGCAGCCGCACCAGATCAACGAGATCAAGGACTTCCTGCTCACTGCCCGGCGCAAGGATGCGCGATGTGGGTTCCCTCGCTAACCCCCCCGTCCCCCTTCTAAACTCCTCTATGAACTATGTGGGCTGCTCTCCACCTCTTGCCCGTAAGCCAGGGTTGCAGCCATAGCATTCGGCAGACACGTGTCTCGGCAGCAACACGACCGGGCCTACTGCCGTGTTCCGTCTGCCACTGGCTGCTGAAACGTCCTCTCGCCATGAGCGGCCGCCCTCCCCACTGTTTGTGTGTTCGCCACTAGCGGAGCCTAGAGGCGGCCTTCTCTTAGCTGCTGGGCCCATCGACCGCTTAGTTGGAGTGCTTGGCCAAGATGGAAGCTGCAGGCCGCATGGAGTGCTGCGTGCTTTCAGCAGCGCCAGCGCTCCTGAGTCCCCTCGGAGGCGTGTAGCTACTCTCGTTTCCAGGAGCGTCCACCCCCAGTTCCCTGCAATCTCAACGGTCCTGAGCCACGCTGAGGTGTGCTTATGTTGTGTGTGGCAGCTGTGAAAATCAAGAAGACGGGCAATGTGGTGAAATTCAAAGTGCGGTGCAGCAAGTACCTCTATACCCTCTGCGTCACCGACTCCGACAAGGCTGACAAGCTTAAGCAGTCTTTGCCGCCAGGTCCGCAGCCTGCAACTTATCCTTGACCTCTCCAGCAGCATGGCGGCGCTGTTTGAACATGGCCCCAAACATGTGTCGTTGTTGTTGCTCTGACCGTTGTCATAACACTGACCAGGCAATTGGGCATAGGTTCTTTTGCTGCATCAGCGCCAGTGTCAGCACCAGTCAGTGTCTTATTGTCAATGTCAGCACAGACATCACGTTTAACACCCCCCGGTCCCCCTCCCCCTCCCTCTCCCTCCCCCTCCCTGTACCTGCTGCTTTGCCTGCAGGTTTGCAAGTGCACGACATTTAGGAATATTCATAGCCCTCCCTCCTGAGCCTCACCTTCTTCTCTGCACCTCTGTCCCACTTGCCCTATGACAATGCCGCAGTGGAGGTGAAAGCCTGACATGACAGCAGCATAGCCTGCTTTTTGTCAAAAGAGATTTGCCCCGCCCCATCTTGCAACTCTGCTCTCTTCTGCGCTCCGGCATGGCATGCAGCGAGGAGTGGTGCTAGAGCATTGTGGGATGATATTGGGGCAACAATCAAGTGGTATCAAACAGGAGAGATGATGTTCAAGCTAAGGGGGCTCAAAATTGGAGCCACTCTTTGAAGTATATGCACGTCTTTGGTGATACAAGCCCGTCATCACTGCAGTCGCGCAGGACCTGCGCGCCCAAGCGTGGATTGTCAGGAAATAGATATGCACAGGTCCCCTGGCGGTATCATGCATCACGTGCCACAGGCATGCCGCCCCAAGTTGCAGCTATGGACGTGGGTAGGAGGCTCATCGACAATACGGGGCAGACACCACAAGGGATGCTGGTGAAGGGAGTCGAATCAGGGACACGGGATGTTGACGGCTTGTAGTACAGAGTCCCCTGCCGAGAAAAGGATCCAGCACCAGAGAAAGCATGCGTCTCAGGCACCCCATGCCAACAAGATGAGTGGGTACCATTAACAGACTTTGGTCCAGCACAACGTCTGACCGATTGAGCAACAAACGCTCAGAAATTAATCTTTTTGTCTAAGTCGTAGAATCTGGGTCAAGGAATCAGCATGGGATCCTAAGTTTAGCTTACAACAGGTGCTTGAAGCTTACTATCATGGCAACTCATCAGAGGAAATGGTGGGTCTCGCCCACTGCTCATCACCACTTCAACCTCGCCGTCGTAGACGAGTGTGTTCACTATCTGCTCTGCACAGGCACATAGGAGCTCAATAACTGGGGACAGCTCGCCGTTTCTGCATGCAGCAGACAAACGTTGTTAAGCAAGGCGACTTGAAACTGCCCTTGCGACCAAGTTGCGATCACTCCATGCCCACTGTCCATATTTCGAGAGTGAAGAAGAGGAGTGGCTGCTGCCGCCATGCTCCATGTGCCTGGAGTTGCTTAGCTTGTTGTGCCATGCGACAGGTCTAGTCGACCTCCTAGGTTTTGCTCTGCACTACATTGCTTACGGACCTGCTGGTAGTCTTCCAGACGGAGCTCTTCCCTAGTCACCCCTGACAGCCGCACAGCCTCGGCGACGTCCTCGAGCGTCACAGCACCCTGCAGCTCATCAAGTCAATGTGGTATCTGAGCATAAAGGCCAGAAAAGGATGTTCCTAAATACCAAAAAGATCAAGCAAATCCAAAGCACCTCATGTACTGTGCTTAAATTGCAGATTACGCGTCACCAAAGTAGCACAATTAGAGTGGGTGACCTTGTGGAGGATATACTGCAAGCACTGCTGCCTCAGAACAGCAATAAATTCAGCATCAAACTCATGCTCCGTGTACCAAGCCCCCCCTGTGATCTCCCTGGATGGCTCCAGCTCAATCAGCATGTACACCTTCCGGTTCTTGCTCTGTCACCAGATAACATCCACTCCCACTTACATTTCTATGCAAGTCAGTAAAAGTGTCACTGCCCTAGGCATCCTAGAGTGGATGTTGCATGTAATGCATCAGAGAAAATCTGATGCAGGCACCATCATTCTGATCGTTCTGCTGATCTTGCAGGCCACCCGTGTGTGGAAATTGTCAGATACCAGATCCCTAGAAGGTAGATGTATCTGGTCCTGGATGCTCTAGCTACTGAATTGAGCTATATAGCTGGAGAACTTATAACTTACTGCGACGGATTTGACAGCCTTGATGAGGTGGCGTCCCTCCAACGTCTTCAGGATCTTTGTGATCTGAGGCTGTTGCAGGTTACTCCTCAACTTCATGTCCCTGGTCCAGATGCCTAACAGTTGCAAGATAGCAAGTCAAGCAGCAATCACAAGTCATTATACAGGTGGAAGATCCAGCAACCAGGACGCACATTCAGGTAATTGCATGTGCTGCAAGGACTTCAACAAACGATGACCCTGTTTCATGCAACTCATTAGAAGCTGACAAGTATCTCGACAGAAGCTTGACATCAAGTGATGATCGGAAATCAATAGCGGTTGATGTACTGAAGCAAACCACTTGCTGCAATTGTAGATAAGTGCAACCTGATGAGATAATATCAGTGCAAGAAATCCCACATACCCATGTTCCCAGCCTGCTGGATGATCTGGTACACCAGCATGTCCTCCGAGCTCAAGCCCTTGAACCTGCAAATACAAAGGAGCAAGTGAAAGCTGCCAGAAGGCTCTCACAATCGGCAGCAGCATCTCTACCTCCATCTTGTCAGATCATCGTTGCAGTCGTGGATAACCAATCTTGATTTGGAGCTATTGCCAGACCTCATGTAGACAACACTCAAGTAGGTTCTGAACGCGGGCCAGATTCGGCCAGATGCAACTGAAGATATGAATAATCGGCTATGAAAATGCCCCATCTGCCTTACTTCACGGCTTCTTCCTGGTCCAATTCCTTGTACACCAGGGTATCGCCCTTGGTAAATAGTTGCACCAGCCGCTGCAGCACCGCAATCCAGTGCGAAAGAATCAAAGAGTTGCCATAAAAGGCCAATGCAAAGTGTGTGCAGCTCAAGGACAGCTCATCAAACACAGTGTTCCCCCAACAAGCAGCTATATGTAACCTTGGGATTCAGATACTGAGGATCGTGACTTGTCGACCCGGCTCAGGACATTGATGGCAGCTGCCAGATACCAGCCAAGAACGCTGCTGGCGCTGAAGGGGCCTAGCTGACAACTCCCCAAGGAGTAGCTGTCACCACTGTTCAAGCAGCGGCCAGTGCACAAGAACAAGCTGGGCAGATGCTAGGCTTGCTCCGAGATTGCTTCAAATCGTCTTCAGCACAGAGCTATGGAAGTAGGCAAAAATTCGGCTTGAGAATTGTTCATGTGGGAGATTTACGTGTTCTGGCCTCTTGGCTTGAGGGTTTAGGGTTCAGGGTTCACATACCCTGAATCCTAAACCCTGAAACTCTTAAACCTTTAAAAATCTAGATTGCATGCACCCAGGGGCTCAGCGGGACTCTACCTTTTGAAGGAGGGCATTGATAGCCTGCGCCTGCTCCTGCAGCGAGTACGCCCGCAGCTCGTCCTCCAACACCTTCGCCGCCAGCCCCTGCAGCCGAACGCAGCGCAGCACCCAGCAATGTGTTAGTGACTCACACAACCCAAACTTTTACTGTTGCAGCGCGGAAGTTCAGATTTTGGCGTTTCACACTCCAATCCTTCGTGCCAGCAGGCGAGGCTTTCTCTTCCGGTCTTTTGTAGGCGGGGTTTTGGTTGCAAGGGCTTAGGAAACCGGGGTTTAGCACCTCGGGGTGCCGCCGGCAGAGCAGGAGGATAGACTGCTCGGCGCCTGCTGCAGGGCTGCCCATGGCGGCCCCACCAAATCCGCCCTCGACGTCGCTAAGGCCGCCTTTACGACGGAGGACCCCCGCAGCAAGCGCAAGAGGGTGCGCCCGCCGTCTCTGGGCGCGCCTCCATCGCAACCAGGCCTTCTAGCACGATCTCAAGCCTCGCACACCGTCGAGCGCTTCACTGGATGCCAGTGGGCGCCGTCGGCGGCTTCCCTTCGCCAAATCGCGCATTGATAATGGCTCCTTGAGCTGATGCCGCGCTTCTGGCGTCCGGGGTTAGACACGGCTTGCAGCAGGCAGGCCGCGCGGAGCTCACCTGGCGAGACTATGGCCGTGAGGACAAACGTTGCTGCAGACGGTGGGTGCTGAGAAGTGATCGTGGAGCTGAGGCCAATATCGTCAAGAAGAAAGGGCTCGCCTATTGAGGGTAGGGGCTGGAAAAGCCAGCCCAAAAAGGTTTGGGAAAAGTACGAGAAGGGGGCCAGGGGAAGCGCTAAGAATAACAAGCACAATAAGAAATAAAGCAGCTACGAATCACTCAGTAATCCCTGCTAAGCAGCCGCAGGTCAGAGAAGCTAGGCTCCTGGAAAGTGGGTCCCCTGGCCAGAGCCAGAGGTAATTTCTCAAGCATCCAGCTTTTGCAAGCCTCAGATAGAGCGAGCTGCCGGATTTGCCCGTTTGCCTAATGTGAAGCTTTGCCTTTGTTTTGCGCTTCAGTCCAGGAGGCTTCAGTCCACGTTCCGGTGCTAAACGTGGAGGCACGCAATTGCATGCAGAGCTTGTTGTGCTGCTTAGAGACCATGGCTGCACACTGTTATCTGCCACCATGACAGATTGATGTTTGACAACCCGTGCCAAGCGAGAGCATCTGAGCAGTCAAGCACGCATGTATTGGCCTGCAAGCACTGAAGTTCGTCAATAGCAAGCAACCTTCAGTTATGATATTGAGACGTGCAAGCGTGCTTAAGCACGAATAGCACCCTGCAACACAGCATGTGCAATGATGGCCATCAATTGGCCATGCAATCATCTCATCTCCAACCCAAGCTTCGGATTCCAACTTGCTCACTTCGTGGCCTTGATTGCCGGGCACCGCACGTGGCCCACTCTATATTGCTCAAAATCTTGACGCGGCGCAGACACGTAGGAATCAGCTCTCCAACTATCCATGCTTCACAACGGATATAAGGGCGTTGGACGAGTTACACCCAGCAACCAACGTTTTGTTGGCCTCTTTTCTGTACAGGTTCATACACAAAATGGAGAAGCGCAATGAAGGAAGCCCTTCTACAAGCACGCAAGACTGAGGCCCATCACCTCCTACGAGAGGTGGCAAGAGCAGCTACTCCTGCTCCAACCAGAGCTACTGCTGTGGCCGCCAGCCCAATCCCAATCATGCCATCTGCATCTCCAACAAGTCAAATTGTCAGTGGGAATGGTAAGAGCTTCCTGTGCTGAAAGTCGTTGCTGAGTGACGTAGCCCACAGCAACTGCAAGTAGCCTAGTTCTCTCACAGGAGTAATTGACAGGTTCGTGTGGTATACTTGGACATGCTTTTACCTGCTGCAATCTTGTCTTCCACCATCTTCTTCAATGACTCAGCTTGTCGGAAATTAGGTTGCACCTGCAATCCAGCAACACCGCAATCTTAGTGAAGGAACAGTAGGGTGTGGCCATAGCTGCTATCTTGAGTGCTAAGAATAATAAAATTTGCAAGACTACACCATACTCCACAAGGACACTATCATGCACCGGACAGACATGAGTTTGTCAAGAAGCAAAGCCACTGCCAAAGTCTGAACCTTAATCATCATAACTAATATGATTTCAGGGCTTCGAGGAGCCTAGCACAACTGAGTGAAAGTATACTCTGTCCTGGTCCAAGTTGCACAAGCTTGTTGTGGCAGCTACGCAAGCTCTGTAGGAGACGTGGTACCTGCAACGCTTTGTCCACAAAGCGTCGGGAGCGGGTATAATCGCTTGAGCGGAAGTAACCCACAGCAAGGAGGTAAAGCACCTCCCTTTGCTGCTCGCGGGAGAGCTTATCCCTCAGCTTCTCTGTGCTAGTGAGCACGCATGCAAGTGTCAACATGAAAGGCTTGAAGCGAAGAGCGCGGAGAGCCTGGGCATCTCTGTCAGCAGTCACAGCTGCATGTGCGAGTGCACTGAAGCAGATAGAGAAACCCCAAAAGGGACAGCAGGAGGTGCGACGGAGAGAAATATATATTTGACGCTTATCCAAAACCAGGCAAGAGCTACAATCCCGAAACAACAAGAAGAATACGGGCAAGGCCTGGTTGGGAGCACCTTCGAGCATGGCCACGCCGCGGTGGACGTCGGCGGGCCGCCGGGAGTGGACGAGCGCCCAGGCGAGGCGCATGATAGACTCCGTGCGCGTCTCTGGCCTTGTGGGCGCATCGCTGTCACCACCCAACGCGTCCCGCTCACAGTGCTGCAAAGTGCAGGCGGAGACAGATGAGCCCCAGTGGCCTTTTGCCCTCAGCTCCCAACGCGGACCTCATGTAGTAAACGCTGCACTAACGTTAATTGCTGACAAAGAGTGCAGCGCTTGCTTGCGCAGGACCTTCCTGCCGCTGAGCTTCCACCGAGCAAAGCCTGCGCAGTTGCTGTGCCTGGGGAGGCTGCCTTCCTGCTGCCCTCGCCGGCTCCACCAGGCTCTCCATCCCCACTACACAACTGCGCAAGCTAACGGCAGAGCCCTCTTGCTGCCGGAGGACTCTGCACAAGGCATCGGCGCCTTTGTTGTGCGCACCGCAATCGTGCCCTCGTCCGTCCACGGCAGCGTGTCGCCACTACCGAAGAGTGAGCCGAGCTGCGCGAGGTAGGACATGGCGGCGGGCCTTCTGTCGCCGTGCACGCTGACGGCGGCGGCGGCGGAGGCGGCCTGCCTTCAAACAGGAGGCTTCGTGGAAACGGTGGACGCATTGCCAGCTTGCCACGGTCAGCCGCCATTGTTCACCTTGTTGTTTGGTCCTCTTGGGTTCCTCTTCTCAATGGGCGAGCACCTTCTCTTGGTCCTCCCGTCGGAGTGCCTCGTTTCCAGCTGCAACTTACTCCGACTTGCTGCTGCTAACTCGGGGTTACAGCTCTCATCCGCTGTAGTCTCTTGCATAGCTGTGTGTTTAAGGCGCCTTTCGGCCCTCTGGACCTTGTCCATTCTTTCTGGGCTGGCTATTCACAGCCCCTGCCTGAATGTGGAAAAGCTATTATTCTTGGAAGAGCAACAACAGTTCCAGTGATTATAATTCATTTCAAGAGAAGCAACTCCATGGCAGTGTGCATAGGTTTTGAGACTGGCCTCTCACAACCTTTGCCCCTTCTGGAAGACAGAGCTTCGTCTGCATCTCTTTTGTCAACCCCTTTTTCTTGTGCTTTCGCTGCTCTGTTAGCTTAGCCCCCTCTTGCCAAGGGCTTCGCTATGTCAGTCTTTGCAATACTTATGCCTGAACAGTGCTGTGGCTCGGGTTGACCTCCCCTCCAAGTCACACACTCTGTGGACCTTCGTTATTCTCAAGCGGGCTGTTAAGTCCACTAAGCATAAGATTAATGTAACAAGCTACAGGAGGCGGTTGCTGTGAAAGGCAGCTCATCTAAGGTCTTGAACAAGGTCCAAAGGGGCTGCGAAGTGCTAACCGCTCAGCAATGCAAATTGCATAAATGTATGCTACTCAAGTAGCAGATAGTTGCACGTCTTCATTACTCGGTGGATGCCTTCTCACACAAGCCTCCAGCAGGCGCCATTGAGCACCTTGTTGGTAAATCTCGTCTTTAGAGAAGCGCCTCCCTAGCCTGTCAGAGCGGGCTGAAAAGTTGCGGTTTTTGTCATTGCCACACATTTACCCAGCTCTGGACTTGCCACTGCCAAGAGGGGCTTTGGCCTCGTACCATATTTGTGTGCTGACTGAAGTCCATCGAGTTGGCCAGAGCAACTTCCTCCAGGATAAGGTGCTGCATCCTCAGCTTCCTGCAAGTTTGCCCAGCTTCTCCAGCCTCTTGCTTCACTCTTGCTTCATCCTTGCTTCAACACCGCAGTATGCCTTTGCCAACGCCTACTTTTGCTAGCCATACTCCAGACTCCACAAGTGTGCAGCCTAAGGCCTGTCTGGCTTGGACCACTTTCGACGGAAAAAGGACATCATTTGAACTACAGCCTCAGGTCTGTAGTCTCTGCCCACTGACACCATGAAGCCTTAGCCAGTGCCCAGTGTCACTGCGCATAGCAACACGAAACCAGATTGACACCGGCCTGCAAGGCTAAGTCATAGTTCTACACATAGTCCAGCAATACAGATGCAGTCAGCCACCAGAAACTTATCACAAAGTCCTGCGATGAACATCTCCATGACCCACACTGACGCTGTCCCAGTACCAACATATCCCTGCAACCGTAGCGCTAGTAATGGCACTGAAGGCTGGGACAAAGGGTTGCAGCATGGGGACGAATGTAACGGCCACTTAATACGCCAGAACGGAGCAGATTGCACTTGTATATATCTTCAAGAAGCAAATTACAAAAGCAGAGCTCAAGGAGAAAGTAAGAGCAAGCTCAACGCCTGTACCTGTTCCTACAGAACTCAACCTTAAGTTCCACTAGCACCAGCAAGCTAATGTGCCTGTATGACTCAACTATCTGCCATGAAGCAGCTCCACTGCAGCCTGAGACATCATGCAAGAAGATAAGCACCATGCGACAACTGAGAAGTGGTGAGAGGACAAGCTGCTTGGTTCAATGTTAGTCTTTGCCAACAGCATCCCATGTGATACGGCTCCTGACATACACCTTGAGCATATATTAGCAGCTTGGTCTTGATGGCCGTCACAGAAAAGCATGCTCCTGACTAAGTACAAACCTACTGCGGGAACAGTGTCCCAACGGATGAATGCAGTGCCTAAGAGATTAACACCCTAGTATCATGAGACAAGACATTGTATCACCAGTACTCTGCTGCTTTAAACCCCAATACGGCCTGCTATCTGAGAGCCCGGCTACTTCCTCCAGTCTCATGCTCCAAGAAATTTGTTGTGAACAAGCTCTGCAATATGGGAAGGGCACTTGGTCTTGAGGACACATCCAACAGCTGGTCCTGATTGGCATCACCAGCGTTCACCTGCTTCACCTCTGGAAGCGAGCTCCTTGGGGTCTGCAGGAAGTGAAGGTCAAGGTCAAAGTCAAGCCAAACCATGAGTGCAAGGTGCTCTGCTGTTGTCAAGTTCAGGTGACCTTCCGCAATCTTTTCTGTGTGCTGTCACCTACCTTGCATGCATCTCACCAATTTTAGCTGTATGTAATTTCCATGGGGGCTGCTCTGCAATCAACGTGGTACGACAGAAAACCACCACAGCAGTGCAATCCAACACATCAGAATGTGCTTACCAGGGGGGTTCCTGAGTTGTTGATCCCCTCCTCCATAACATGCAATGGCATGGCAGGTGTGTGGCCAGAGAAGAGAGAAAGATGGCCAAGAAGCTTGTCCTTGCGCGAAAAGGTTGTCCCGCAGGAGCACAGCCACTTGTCCTTTCCACAGTGCTTCTCATGCGTCTTAAGATCGGCTACCACCGAGAACTTCTTGGAGCCGCACTTAGAACAGGTGAGCATCTTAGGACAGTGGCTCCGCCGGTAGTGGTTCTTAACACACAGCATGGTTTTCAATGGTTGGAACTTACGGTGCTTCCTGTTGCGCTTGCAACCCATGTAGGGGCAGCTGAATCTGTCCAATACCCAGGAAGCAGAGCAGCTTGATCACACATTGTGAATGGGCTGAAGAAATCTCCTATCATCCTTATCGTCAGACCGACAGCTCATTGAAGGTTACAGCAACAGCATGCACCCGTCCAAATCCAGTCAAGCCAGACATTGTCTTGTTTATGTGTTACTTGTCTTGTAGCATCTGCACTGCCATGTACAGCAAAGACTACGGCACGATGCAGCTCCACACAAAAATCCTAGGCTTGAAGTGGGACATTTATATCTTGGCACATTCAACTGCAGCTGTCACCTCTTGGGGCGGATGGGTACAGAACCAAGACCAGGCCTCTCAGGCCTGGATAGAGCAGCGGGTGTTTTATACTCGTCACCATGACCCCTCATGTGCATCCGAAGATTAGCATCTCGCTTGAAGCCTGTCAGAACAAATACCTGAATATGTCAGACCAAGTTCCAGAATTGCAGACTGGGAACAGCAGAAGGTGGCCTATAGCAGGATAGTTAATAAGAATCAGCATCATTAACTAGCAAATTCTGTCATACCCTTGCCACAGATGGCACAGAAGTGCGTATGCTCGGCAAGAATCTCCACAGGGTCCATCTCAACGACATCATAAGACCCCTCTGCATGAAGACAAGCGAGGCTATTGAGAACAATCCATTCAAAGGTGCCCATAGCTTCCTCCCAAAGTTGAACGCCTCACAACTGGTGAAGAGTAATCTAAAATACGCAAACTGCCAAATTCTAAAACCAAGCAATTTGCATGCTAACACAGCATGGATGTAATGCAGAGTGCAAGGCTCAAACTTGAGCAAAGTGGTATTGTAATCGACCACACCATTCGCAACTGACCAGGGAGTGTCTCTTCGTAGTTGTCATCATCATCCGCAGTCGTCTGAGCAGACACTGTATCCTTCTGCGAATTGTCATATGAAGCAGTTGTCACAGGGAAAAGTTCCTGCTGATCATGTGCCTCCACCACTACAGCATGGTGCTGATTACCCTGCCCTTGAGAAGGTGACACGAAGAAATTCAAAGTGTGGGCACTGCCATTGCTCGTGCTGTGGGCTGGAAGGCCAGCAAACTGTATAGCCTGATCCTGGCTCCCGATTGTCTGGCTCCCAAGTGCCTGCAACTGACTCATCTGAGGAAGGATGCCTGCAGCAGCAACTGCTAGCTGAGAGATGACTGTTGCCACGCCCGTTGCAGTGACTGCCTGCTGCTGTTGCAGCTGCTGAGCTTGTACCAAGGAGTTGGGCTGAGCTGAGTTTTGAGCAATGAGCGGCACAAGACCTTGCAAGGCCCCAATATTCTACACAAGACCAACCCAGACCATGAGAATATGTCAGGTAAAGCAACAAGTATGAAGATGCCTCAGACCACTAGTGCAAGACTCGATCACTCTAATAAGCTACACCTAGCAACAGGACAATTCCTGCTTCACATCAGGTACTACACTGAAGCAAGCTAGTATAGGCAAGGAAGAACACACAGCTACCACATTCTCGCCGAGAGACTGGTCATGCAAGGGACATACAAATGCGAATCACAACATCTGCATGCCATCCTACAATGCAATTCATTCATTCTGAGCAACAAAATACGACCACTCACAACGACCCCCATCCCTCCAAGCAGTGCAAGCCACAGCAACTGACAGAAATCGACCAGTTATGTGGCAAACAAGTAAAAGGGCAGACCTGCTGCAGTAGATTGAGTGCACTCATCAAAGACTGGGGCTGGCTGGCGCCTAACTGAGTGTTGCCCAGCTGAGCCATGCCCAGATTGTCGAATCTCATGCCATCATATTGGGGATTGGATGTTGGTGCTAGGCTGTTGTTGGCAGGTGCCAGCATGTGCATTTGCTGCGACATCTGCTTTGTGGAAGAGGGACAATATCAGGACAGTGGTGGCCTGGATATTCAGAGGCATGAACGACCCCTCACATCATAACGCTTCTGCCACGGTCCAAGCAATGCCTGCCTCCACATGACAACAGAGCATCCACCACAACTGCCTGAGGCAGGCAACTTACACGTCTGCTCAATACAAGCAATCCTCCCGTACCATCCTTCCTGCTTCTGAAAACTCACCCTTCCTACCCTCATCCTACTCCACCGTCCTTAAGTCTTGGTAAAGAGGACGATCTTGCTCAGAGTAACGCACTCAAGTGGACACGCCAGAAAGTCAACTCATGGTCAACGCAGGGCCTTGACCCTTGAGACAACGAGGCATTCATAGAGGGAAGGTTGGGAGCACACCTCATTCAACTGCTCGGATCCAAATCGGCTGAACCCGCCGCTTCCGTAGTTATTCATTCCTTTGCCGCAGGATTGGGCTCCAGCGGCCTGGCAAAAGTGGACAATTGGCTCTCGACCTGCCGAGGCCTGGCCCTATCAGCGGCTCGCACAAAGGGCTCCACAGATGGCAGCTACCGGTGCCGCCCAGCCATGTGCCTGCAGGCGGTGACGTCGCTCTCCGTCGTCGCCGGTCGCTCACAGCGACCCGGCCGGCCGCCGGCCTGGCCAAGAGGCCACCATGATCAACCCCAGGGGCGCCCGGCGAAGTCCTCCGACGAGGAGCGGGCCCGGCACCCTCGCGGCGGCTCGTCGGGCCTTGGCGCGGCAGGCGCGGCGGCGGCGGCAGCAGTGCCGGGCCCGCGGGCGCTGTTTTTTTTTTTTTTTTTTTTTTTTTTTTTTTTTTTTTT
>WELB01000070.1:378385-392797 GCA_009602725.1 Spirogloea muscicola | reverse complement strand
GGGGGTTGGGGGCCCGGCCCCCCGAGCGGCTATGGCGGCTGGGCGTGATGAGGAGGAGGGGGGGGGGGGTGCGGAGGGAGGGGCGGGGGAAAGCGCGCCGCTTTTGCCGCGAGCGGCCTCCTCCCCCCCCTCCTCCCTACCCCCGGCCCTGCCCGGCAGGAGGGGGGAGTGACGCCCGAGGCCGGCGATGGCTGGGCTGTCTCCGCCACGTGGCCGGTCGCCGATCTCCCGCCGTGAAATCTCGCGAGAGAGTCGCAGCTAGTCTCGAGACGCCGCGTGGCAGAGGTCCACACACAAGCGGTGCCGTTTATTACCCTCCCCGCCAAGGCATTCGCTTTTCCCCAGCCTGGCGGATCCTGAGGGCACCGTGCCAGTCCACGCCGCCTGAGTTGCTCAGTGGTGACCAGTGAGTGACCTTCGATGCCTCTGCTGCAAGCCGCTCGCTGTCGGGACGGGATCGATAGCTGACAATGCCACCGCTTGTCTACGAGTCCACTTCCAATCAAAGCCTTCCCCAGAAAGCGGCGATAGTCGTGAAGCCCAAGAGGAACAGAAACGCTTTGAAATGTCCCAAAAACCCCGGGCAAGGTTCTATGAGTGGAAGGCTGATTGCAGAAGCTCCTCCTAACGCCCAAGTCTGTCAATCTCAGCTTTGCAGGCAGGATGCCTCTGCACAGGAAGAAGTGAGCTCCACCACATGGGCAATGGCTGAGCAGCCAGCCCAAAAGAGGACAAAACAAGAGATGTATCATAAGTGCATAACTGAGAGTCTATAAAACGTAGAACAACCTCAGAGCACCGCCCTCATGAGGCTTTGTGCTGGCTTGCATCTCAAAGTCAGGCTGCATGACGTGATTGTTACTGGAGCTTAGATCTGGCCAGTGACGCAACTCTTGGCTGCATTGAGTAGCCACTCTTCTCCACTGTGTCTTCAGCTTGGGCACACTGCTCTCCCTCTCGAAACCAGCAGACCGCCTTCCTCTCGGTGGCACAAAGTTGACTCCGTACGTGGCGGCATGTACAGGTCAGCTAGCACAGGCTCAGCCCGCATCCGAGGTGGGTGGTGGCAGTCCATGGCTAGGTCGACGTGGAGCAGCGCGATCGCCTCAGAGGCGAATTAACCCAATGCGCCAGGCCAACACTTCTCATAAGGAGTACACCAACGGCCCAGTAGGCTAAGACAGATGCTTACCCACTCCGTTTGTTGGTTCACCATACTGCTGTTTGACAGAATGATTCCCCAGCCCAACTAGCTGATTCACCAAATTATCACATCTACCATATAATGAATGGCAACATTCGGCACTCTTCAACTCAGCTTGCTATTGTTGACCTGCTCCCCTTTCTTGGGCAGCAAAGAATCTCTTGATGCCTCCACCTGGCTTGATCCAGTCCTTCAGAGGCGCAAAGCTTCTCCTATGTATGTCACAGGGCCCATGTTGCTGGAGTGCCGCAATGTGGACCGCTGTCGCGTAGCCCTTGTGGTTCTTGAAGCCATACTCAGGCCACTTGCTGCACAGTGCTCAAGTAAGAGCAAGTCGTGATTCCAGATCATGCATATTCGGCGCTTGACATGCATGCAGGGACCAAGAGCACGCTAACTTTCATACAGGATACCTGTCATATTGGCACATGATGCGGTCACGTGTGACTTTGGCTAAGATGGAAGCAGCTGCAATGACTTGGCAGGTGCCATCGCCCTGGGCAAAGGTAGAAAGGGCTCCCGTCAGCAACTCAGGTGATTCAAATGCTCGACACTGCTGGCGTGTGGCAGGACCAAGTCATGAAGGTCAGACGATTTGCGCAATGCTGAATAAGCACGTTGCCTTAGGCAAACGTGATACGATTTTTTATGATCTACAGGCTTTTGAGTCAAGTTGGCACCTTGATGACAGGTTCAGCCCTGGATGAAGGAATTTCATTAGGTAGTCTATTGCCATCCACTAGGACATAACAGGTCTTGCCTTCATTGTTTTGATCTAGTTCCTTGACTGCCATGGCCATCGCACGCATGGCAGCCTGCAAGAATGCATGGATATGTCAGGCCCTGAGGAGCAAGCATATCCTGTTTGCTGCTAGCAAAATTGGCAGGATGCAGCACGCCTTCTGAGGCAACAAAACCTTCTGCCTCTCAATGCACCTGAAGGATGTTGATCTTGTCAATTGTAGGAACGTCCACGGCTTGAATCTGGCAGTTGGAATACGGGTTTCATAGCAAGGTGGGCGTCCTAGTGAGACATGTGCGGACCAAGTACAGTGAACACTGGAAATATGATGTGCACCGCAACTGCCGAAGGTGCAGACAAGCTTCATCCAAGCTCTTGAACATGCATTTAGAAACTAGGACAGCCAGCGTTGCAAACAGCTACTTACGAAAGTAGATGCTATAGATCAGCAAGAGAGCGCGCTTACTGCATATTGGACACCTGGGGTGCCCGTGATAAGTTCGTACAACTCCTCTCGACGTTCTTCTGAGAGATTTTTGCTGTCATCTATACCTGCAAAAGAGCAGATGTGCACTAGCTGAGGCAGATGGGCTGCACTTGGAAGGTATCTGTTGACCCAGTCAACAGATGATTTGACTGTATCTGCCTAACTCCAAGGAAGGCCTGAAAGCTGCTTCTGGAGCGAGCAACTTGTGGATGATAGGTAGGCGTAGTGAGGGTACTGCTATAAGATCCCTGTCATGGTGATACGTTGTATGGTTGCACAATGGACTCCTGAATGGAAAATGTCACGTCTAGACGAGGCAATGACTTCCCACCTGCTATGGTGACACTGCTGGGAATGATGCAGGCAGCTGCTACTACAGGTCCAGCAAGTGGGCCTCTCCCGGCCTCATCAACACCAGCCACTCGGGGATGACCAAGGAGCCAGAGTTTCTCCTGCATTCCCATTTGAAGGAGTCAGAGAGGATGTCAGAGCCACCTTGTTATGCCTTCCACCTACATTTTATGTCCGCAACTCATTCTCTATCCATGGCATTGATCAGATCTCAGGCTGCTCAGATGACTGACTATTAGCTACGCTGCTGAGTAACAACGAGGACGAAGCAATATCTGCTACCCTCACCAGCAAATGCAGAATATGGCTACCTCAAGGTCCCTGGTCGGTAAAGTCTTCTCCCCCTTGCTCCTTCCACGTTTTAGTGGTACCTCAATACCATTGCTATCTTCTGGCCAGCTCCTGTTAAAATGTTGAAGTCGCTAAGTCTCATCAATGCACAGTGTGTTGGTCACTAAATCTATCACCGAGACCGTGACAATGTGTTCTTGTGTGGAACATGCAGCTGCTCTGAGATTCTTCTTCATGTCCTGAAGGCAACAGTCAAAAGGACTCTGCATGTGACCCACTCTTGTGAAGTCTCCTTTTTGTAAGCTGTGTGAGGCTTCTCTTGTGCAACAGGACATTCCGAGCTCTCTGCAAATGGGACTGGTCCCGTGGCTGGTAGTCTAATGCCTGCAGAAGTAGAATCTATCTTCGCAAGCATGAAGATTCAGAACGGCCAAGAACTGGCAGCCCTCTATACAGAGTAGTAATGCAGGAGGCTACAACTGCTACTTTGACTTACTGAAGTCCACAAATCAGTGGTACTGCTGCCCTCCAAGTGCGCTTCACTCACTAAGTACAGTAGCTGCTCAACTTATGATTGGCTACCAGATATGTTGCACTGCTTGACTTGAGAGTGGAACTCTGCTGAGTTGTGAAGGTATATCAGCACTAGTACCTGCTGCAGTGCCTGCATTGAGAAGAGAATTCAAACGAGCTGAACGACGACCAGGCAGCACCAGCGCACCGGCTGCACCCATCCTGCCGAGCTGCCGCTTGAGCAGGACATTGTGTTAGAATTGGCTTGGCCATCATCTGGCCAAGTCAGAATGGAGGACATGGCCACCCATCTACAAGGTCAGGTTAGAAGAACAAAGAGTGTGATTCTTACTTCAACAATATTGATATAGCTGGCTCCTCGCGTCAGACTCATCAAGCACAACCGCTCCTCTGCCTTCTTTAGCCCCTAGTAGCTGAGATCTTGACAAAGAACACGATGGTTTTTGTTCAGACGATTAACACTTGACAGGATAGACTGTGACAACGCCGTCATTTGTAAGCATCTTGGCTTTCTTTGGCAATTGTCCTACTTGACTGACTCCCTGACTTCCAGTCGACACTCTCACTGCACGACGCCATGCAAGTGAGGGTCTATCACACTGCTTGATATCTGAGCTCCGGGCAGCCACCAGAGAGGCGGAGCAGGGCGGGGACCTTGCCATTCCGTGGCGATGCCATTCTGAATGCAGGCTCCGTCTCGGAGGTCCTCACACTGTCCACCGGGAGCGCCGCTGGCCAGAGCTGCTGCTCCGATACCTTCGTTGCAGGCAGGCGACGGGCGCCGCCGAGGCCGCAAGGCGTCCCGGCCCGCGGCGGAAGCCACAGCCTGCGTAGCGGGAGGCGGGTAATGTGCGGCGCAATCGGGGTGGACCTCGAAACCTCGAGTTCCCGCCATGCCGCCTGAAAAGCCGGTTAGTGTCGGCTAACGGCGGCCCGGCCCCAGTGACCGAGCTCGCGTCCGCGGTCAAGGCCGGTTAGCTGGCCCAATTCAGCCGGCGCGCCGCCGCGACGGCCAGGAAACTGTACTGCCCATCTATTGCGCCTGCAGCGAGACGTGGCTCCGCCGGCCGCATGTGTTGCAAGGAAGGAAGTGCGCGCCCATAGAGCAGAATGAGAAGAGGGGCTGGCAGACGCCAGTCCGAAAAGGATATCTGGTGTACTTGAAACAAACGAAGGCCAAATGGGTAAGGTAAGTACAAGGGCAAGCACATCTGAAGACCTACGTAACCTAACACAGTTTGACCCGCTCAGTAACCATAGGTTAAAACATAAAGGTCGCTAACCGATGCCTGAATACTAGATGTCAGATACGAAGCCCTTCTACCACCAACTAAAGCTCGCCCAGCTTTCCGGTGCAATGCATTAGCCTGAGCACGCTGCAAACAGGCCGAAACTCCTCGTCGCAAGAACGACCGAAAAGGGGGCTCCCTTCGAGCAACTTGAATGAATAGCTCGTCCAATGTGTAAGGCGATGGCTGCGAGAAGCCAGCCCAAAAGAAAAAGCCTCCCAATGTAGCCAAAGAATGAACAAAGAACGAGAAGGGGGCCAGAGGAAGCCAGAGGAAGCGCTAAGAAACCAAAGCACACAAAGAAAGAAAGCTTCTTAGCGCTTCCCCTGGCCCCCTTCTCGTACTCTCATTCTTTTTTGGGCTGGCTTTTCCAGCCCCTATCCTCAATGGGCGAGCACTTTCTTCAATCTCGGCAATGACTGTGAGAGGCCAGGCCAAAAGGTATGTACAAGATCTGAAAGGGCCGGATCGCAAAAGGGAATGAATGAAGAGGCTCTTCCAAAGGGTTGTACAAATGTCCGAGGGTCCGGAAGGCGCCTCAAGCGATCTCGTCTGCCTCAAACTCCGTCTGGCCTCACACGCAGCCTTCGTTGGCGCGGGCCATGGCAGCCTGGCGGATCGCTCGCGGGCACGCCGCCGCGGCGGCCAGCCCGTGAGCATGCACCGCTCACCGCTCCGAGTAGCCACGGCGGTCTGGCACTTGGATTGCCTAGGCCAAGGTCGCCAGCAAGCCCCCCGTGGGCTTGGAAGGTGTCCTGTCCTTCAGCCCGAGACTCCCTCAGCTTTAAGATCTCTGTGGACAGCTGCTGGTGGCCGTCTCAGGCCGCAGCTGTTCGACCCGATTCGCGGCGCAAGAAGCCCCGCAGCCCGGTGTTCCATGGCACCCCCATTGTCCGCAGTTCTTCCTGAAGCAGGCCGGGTCCTCAGCATACAATCACACACTGTTCAGGTCAACTGAAATGTCGAGTGGCAAAACTCTCGTTAATATGGTAGCATCTATGATGTGCGCAGTGACTCTATCTTCATTTGAGTGCTACAGCGGTGTTGCTTTCCCTATAAGCGAAGTTGGTGCAACTTCAAGTCCTGAATGGCCAGAATTAATCTTACATGTGCCGGTATGCTGAAGCACTGGTATGATGATTCTTGGAAAGACAATAGGGCTATGTCGGCAACAAGGCAGCTGTATTTCCTCTGCAACTTCTGGGATTTGATGTTGATCCAATCAATTCGGTGCAATTCTCCAATCACACAGGTGAGATGGAGCACATGCAATATGTACATTAGCTCCTGCACTTTAGAGGCATGGATGGAGGCTATCAGCGACTATCAAGCTCTGACACACTTTTCAAGTCGTGAATGTAGGTTATTCCACATGGAGGGGTTATGTCTTAAATGGTGAACAGCTGTGGTCTCTCATTGAAGGCCTGGAAGCCAACAATCTTCTCCACTATACTCATCTACTGACAGGTGTGCTTACTAGTTTGTTCTTACCTCTCCCTCCAGCCGTGTGAGGTTTGCTTAGCAGTTTGTTCATAAATCTTTTGCCAGTGGCGTCCCACATCAGACCAGTTCTTTGTCAACATTAGGACATGGCAGCATGAGATGCATGATGGAAGTCAATGATGAGTGAAGACAGCTTGCAGTAAGTATGACGCATTTGAGATGTTCATTTTGTGGTGACTTTGTGTGGTGCAGGCTACATTGGTTCCTTATCTTTTCTTGAAACTGTTCTGCGAGTCTTGCAAAAGCTTCGTCAAATCAACCCAGATCTGACATATGGTAGGTCATCTGTTAATATAGACTGCTATACATGTTCAAGTATTGCTGCTCTCAAGGGGAATTCATGTTGTTCTGGGTAAAATCATCACGCTACATGCCTATGAGGGACAAGGATTTGAGCATCGGGACAATTTTGAAGGAGGTTGGCCTGTTCTGCAGTTTGTGATCCTGTTATGGGGGATAATGGGAAGCTCTACATCAGACCTGAGCTTGTCCCAATCTACCGGGAAAAGGTAAGGGGGGGTCAAATAGTAGTCAGCAGCAGCCGTGGAGTGATTAAGTGAGCCACTGATTGTCAACGCGAAACATGTGATGTCGCATTTGCATGAGTACACATATATAAGCAGACATTTATTATGCTAGGTACCACTGTGCTTAATGAGTAGCCCCAGTAATAGCTGCGGCTGGTGGGGCAAATGACTTGAGTCCAGAATAACAGAGGGGACACTGTTGCCGCACTGACAGGTTGCTCCACTTGCCAGCCTCCTGACACCAAATCAATTCGAGGCGGAGCAACTTACAGGCCTCAGGTACTTTTCTTGATTATCTCTATCGCGACCCATCAGATGGCTGCAATGGCCACAAAGAGCGATGTGCGCAAGTCATCTTCATACATCTGTTTTAATAAGTGGGACTAAATGCAGGTCTGCTGCAGATTGGCTGTCGACGAAATGGGTCTGCATGTGGCACAAGGTGTATTTTTACCCTGCAGCTGGTAAGAAATAGAGACTGAACATTGCGGTCTCATGGAAGGGGATCTTAGGTGGGAGACATCTGTGCTTGTTTGTGTGGAGGTGTCAGTATCAACACTGAGAGTGAGGCTTTGGCTGCGTGTCATCAACTTCATGCTATGGGCCCTTCCAAGGTATAGTTGCCTCATTCACAGCTGGCTTTGAGCTTGCTGGATACATTTTCAGTTTCATGTCCACGTCCAGCTTAGTTATCCATTGCGTGGCCCTCCTTACCATACCATTGTGGCACTACAGTCAAGCTGAAATATTGTACCTCTATCTCCCATAGCCATGAAGTACTATGCAATGGCAGGTGATCATAACTGGCTTCGACATGAAGCAATCCTTGGTATTAGTAGGGAGCCACAATGAGCAGAAGGTCGCAAACATCTCTTAACCCGTCATCTATTCATGTTTCAAACATATTTAATATCTGTATGTATCTGTAGGACGGCAGCTTTCAACTCTAGTGTGCTTGTGTGCCTTGCCCTCTGGTCTGGTGATACTAGCACATCTTATTGTCCTATCAATCTCTGGACGTTTTGTTGATCATTGTGTGCAGGGCAAACCTCCACTGCAATTCCGTATCCAGATTCCAAAGTTGCAAGCCCACTTTACGGTAAGTTGTGAAGCCATAGCAAATACGAATATGCCAATTGTCACTCTTGGGAGATTGACTTGGCAGTTGCTAAGCAGTTGACCTTACAGGACTGTAAAGCGGCCAACTTTTGGCTCACGTAAACGCAAGGGTTTAGCACTACGTAGATTCGTACGGCAAGTTGGGACGTCTTCCTGTCGATTATATGTATTGACACAAAAGCAGTTACTCCTTTTACTTGCAGGGCACTGGCGATCTTTTGACAGCTTTGCTACTCGGCTGGAGCCATGTGAGTCCTTGGAACACAAAATGCAAAAACTTGAGCTGATTAGAGAAATGGGCGTACGCGTCACCAGGCCTGATATGATAATAGATACGTCTGTATAAAATAGACAGCTGACGTTGCTATGCCGGGACTTTCTTTCTGCAGAAATATCCTAATGACTTGGCAAAGGCAGCAGAGTTATCGGTGGCATCCTTGCAGGTAGGGATGGCTCTCTTGTTGTACATCTCAGCAGTCTGAACGTCATCCAGACAAAAGAGAGACTCTAGGTCCAAGGATAATGGACTTTTGTTGTGGTGGTCTTAGGAAGGCATCTCGTGAGCTGGGGCCTGCTCTTGTTCTGATAGGTTGGCACAAAGTTGTTGGATGCATGTGTAGGTTGTGCCTTGGGGATAGAATGTCACTGAGACGTGATCTGTGACGCAAGCAATGCCCTCTCAACTCATTATCTTGGTCGCTGTGTTGCAGTGTGTGCTGAAGAGGACATTGGATGAGTATGATGTGTCAGGAGCCTTGTCCAGCTCTAAGCACCTGGAATTGCAGCTCATTCAGAGCAGAGATGACCTTATTAGCCCCTCGATTCAGATATCTGCAGAGCTCCTCTGATAATCACTTAGCGGCCCACATGACTGATGCCTAGTCGAGAGCTTATTCTTCTATGTTAAGGGTTCGGTTCTAGTCGCACATATTCATCAAGAACTGGCTGGTGTCGAATTCTCGTGCCAAATCCTTGCCTGGGCTGGCCTTCCTAAGCCACCGCCCCCTTCTGAAAGCGTCTCCTTTCCTTGCCTAAGCTTTGCATTGCTTCACTGAGATTGAAGGCAGTCCTCTACTATTGAACAGCAAGTGGCCGACAGGCTCCACGGGCCTGTGGTGAATGCATTTTATGTAATTCTCTATGTGCCTGATCAGTGAAGTCTGTTTACTGAGATGGTGCCAAGCGCGATTGACACGAGAGAAGCAGCAGAAGCAATGGCAGCTCCTCATACAGGTCAACGCCCAGCGGGAGGGTGCACCGGCGAATGAATTGATACATGCGATTGTATAGGGCCCGGACTCCTTCATTGCAAGCACAGGATGTCAGTGAGAAGTGTCCCAATGAGCCCATACTGGGGGCGTCTGACCTAGCACCACATTACTGCATGCGGCCCGGCACCAAAATCAGGTGCCCACTAAGAGCGCCCTGTTTGCCATTGCTTTTGGCTTTGCAATCACATATATGACCGCCCTCTAGATTGAAGCGTGCTGGCAGCCTACCAGCACAAAAGCTACATGGCCATTCAGGCCACGGACTATGCCCACAGGCCCACCTATGTGTAGGTGGCTGTCGGCTCGACTGACGCTTTACTAATATGGTTTTTTCACGGATACATACTTTGCCTTGACTCGCACCGTTGGGGCGTGCCCGCTACAATATGCACCTGTCTGGCTTTTACAGCCGCTTTTTCTGACACCAGCAGCCACGTTCGACTTCCCGGCCTCGACGCTCACCTCTCCCGTCGCCACCGCGGCCACCGCCATCGCGGCCGCCGCCGCCGCCGCCGCCGCCGCCGCCGCCGCTACCGCAGGCCACGCCCGGGGCTCCGCGGNNNNGCGGCTGCGGCGGCGGCGGCGATGGCAGCAGTTGTCGAGCCGGCCCGCGTGCGCGAGAGCCTCCCGGGGCGTGCCCCGAGCCCCCGCCGCCGGTGGCCGCGGCGAGGCCGCCGTTAGCAGGGCCTGGCTCTGGCGGCTCCTTGCCGCTGACAGGCTTGGTCCGCCCACTCGGTGCCGGGCTCCGTGCCGTCCCGCCGAGGACGCGGATTAGCGCCGCCGCCGCCTCCCGCGGCGCGCCCGAGGCCCCGGAGGACGGCGAGGTCGAGGCAGCGCGGCAGCGCCTCCTCGGCTCCCTCCGGCCGTCGGCCATCACGGGCGCTGAGCTGCGGTCAGCTCCGAGCCGCCTGCCCGGGCGCTGCGTAGAGCCACGGCTAGTCAGTTTTGACGATAGATGTTGTGCTCTTGCCCTCGTCAGCCACCGATATGTTGCCATACTTAGTGGTACCTCCCTTGCCTTGCAGGCGGCTGGTTGTGGACAAGTACGGTCGCTCCTACGACGTCCGATTGTGCAAGTTCAACCAGCGCGTCTATCTGCAGGTCAGGCGCCGCCGCTTCTGTCTGTACCACCTGCCCACCTCTCTTTACAAGCAACACCATTTCTTACCTCATACATCACCTTGACACAAGACACAGGATCCACTGGATTCTGGCTCTGTGCACCATGAGAGTGACGCCAGAGTCCGTAGAGTAAGAAGACTGTTATCGAAATTTAAGGTCTTGCAGTAACCAATCGAAATTTAAGGTCTTGCAGTAACCAGGGCCTTCTCGAGATGCAGCTATGCTTACTGCAGGCGAGTATGTGCAAGTAACACCGTCTTTTGGTGACCTCAGATAATGTGGAGGTTTCTGGAGCAACGGTCTTTTCACCTATCGGTAACAACACCGTTCTGGGTGCTCGATAGCTGTCGTCTCTTGTTCAAAGACTGCCACAAATTGCTCCTCATATTCGCATGATCACTCAACACAGTGCAGCCCATACGACGTGCTGCCCAGCTAACACTGAGGTGTCTCCTGATTAGCGCTGACTGCTCTGTATCACTTTGGAAGAGTGTATGGTGCAAAATACTTCGCAGACTCGAAAACGTAGCAACTCTTGAAATCTTTGTTTCGGCAGGAGAAGCAATACCAGGAGCAGCTGGATGCTGTGGCAGAGATTGTGAGTGAATGGGGAGTCGCTGACATGTGAGATTTTTGCCCATGCTCTCTACTTCGACATTACCATTGCTTTCACTGCCTTGAGCAGTGTCTAGTAGCAGCAGTTGTCATAGTGGCTGCCACTGTCACGCTGGTCAGGCGTCTCCTCAATTTGGCTCTGGGCATTTTCTTCTTCACTGCACTGCACTCCCTCCATGGGATTTCAATGTGTTGTACGTCCTAACTAGGTGAATCTGGGTGGCTAGGGTGCGCGCCTGTGTGAAGTCCACCAAGCAGAGGCCAGGCTTCACAGGCGGTGGAGGCGCTAAGGCCGTCTCCATCCCGCTGAACATAAGCCGTGGAGAAGGCCGAGGAGAAGAGTGGACTGACTGCTTCTGACCTAGTACTACTTCACACCTCCAGTGTAGGCTTGCGCTAAGCCACTGTCACCTTCTAGATGGAGCCGTATTCCGGCCTCCAGCTGGTGAGGGAGAATTCTATCTTAGTAGTTCCTCATGTGGGATCAATGATGTGAAATTGGATCTTATAGATGCCTTGCTTTCATTATTCACATTTATGCTGCCTCATCTCCAGACAGACATCCATCATCCCTTCATTGAGGGCAAGACAATGAAGCTAGTAACGTGATGATGCTGTGGAGATTCAGTAGGTGGATTGCGCCGAGTAGGAGCAACCCAGAAGCACAAAGATTCACCGGCTAAGTACTGCATCGGTCGCTGGTATTGCTCTTCAGTGGTGGTTCAACCCGCTGCAGATGAGCAAGATGGTATTTTTGCCAGAAGAATTAAGGTTTGACAACTAAACAATGCAGGTTAATTCGCTCCAAGTATGGCTATCCGACAAGAATCAGGTGGAGGTCTGATTGCTTACTGAGCAATTCGAAAAGAAGCTGGAGAAGGAAGTAACTGATGGAAAGGAATTTTGCAACCTCACTTGATCTCCCTTTTGGAAGGGGCGATGGCCGCCTTCCTGCCTAAGGGAAAGGAAGGAAGGACCACGTTTGAAGGTGCCCCTGAAGGTTGGCTTTGGTCCTGCTCTTTAGTCAAGACGCTCAGCACATATTGATGCAGTCGCCAGAGCGTGGCCGGCTCCTGCATGGAGAGCACCCGCAAGTAGTATAAAGAGCGCCCTCCAAGAGGAGCAGGCATCTTCGTCAGGGCAGACAGTGGCAGTTACCCTTGGGGTGGCTACCATCACCACAGTAGTGAAGTTCAATGAGCTTAAATGTCTATTAAGTTGCCGCTATTGCCAAAGGTTGTTGTAGACATGACATACTGGACTCATGGATGACCACAAAACCAGTTGCAAAATGTGAAGGACCGGGCACCTGAGCATCAATGTCCACCTCCACCTCTTCCGCAGACGCGTTGAACCTCGGATTCTTTTGAGCAATTATTTGTATAACATGGTTGAGGTTCTGAGAAGGCAGCTTGCCAAGGTTGTGGCTCAGCTGCCGCTTCTCCTCCACTGTCATGAATCTTAAAGGTTCCAAACAAATCCAAGCTTTGGGATTCTGGACGTAAGACATGGACCTGATGACTAATGGCCATATTGTGGCTGGCATTGCAGCTTAGCCAGAACCTAGTGCTGACTCTTCAAGTCCAAGGTTATGCGGAATGCACACAGCCGCACCGAAGGTGAAGCGCAATACTTGCAGCAAGTTTTCTTGCTCAACAGCCTTGCCTGGAGCAAAAGCCGTGTGGCACCAAAATGGCCACAATCAGGTCAGCATGGGTGAGTGGCTGTCATGCCTGCTTTGAGACGCAACTTGTTGCTTCAGGCCTTCCAGCTCCACGTCGATTGCATCTAACTGCAAGAACATGCTCTTTCAGGTCGCCCTTTTCTTGCGAGGAGACTCCAGAATATCCCTCTGATTGAGCACCAGACAATCTCTCTATGTGCTGCAAGTGGGTGCTTCCTATGCAGGCAGCCTCATACGGATCCCACGTGGATGAGTCTCAGAAGTGCCAGCTGCACCTGTGCAGGTCAGTCCTGCCATTGATCCTCGTTGCCTCCAAAATGATACCACATTGAGCGACCGAAAGTGGAAGCTAACCTGCTTGACAATATTGTCAGAGAGCCGCTCGTAGACAACCTCTTCTGAAGCAAGGTCAGCAGCCTGCTCTGTGCTTCGAGCCTCAACATCCTCAATGGCCCTCCTCTCGTCCTGCAAAAAGTGCACCACTGAGTTGGTCATTGCACAGCAGATGAAACCAGGGGCAGAGCATCACAGAGCAAAAAAAAGCCGAAGGGCCACCATGCATTGCGCAGAAGTCTGAGTCTCAGTGACCTGCCTCCTCATAGAGCCTGGGGGCAAGCAGCACCCGCCACCGCTCGTCAAACTTCTTGGCAAGCGTCCGGGCCATGACATGGACATCAGTGCCCTCGTGGTTGTAAGTCATCGCGTTGCTGAACACTAGCCGCACGTCATCCGCAATCTCCTGGGGTGTGTGATAACCCCCCTCGCTGCCCAGCCTCTCCATGCGCTGCAGGATGGTGCCAAGGTCCATGGGCCTTTTGATCACCTATATGAGTAGGGTGCCAGATGCGCTATCTTAGTGCTTCAAAAGTCCAGATCTCACTACCTGACCATCTACGGGACTCCTGACCAAAGCGTCAATAGCGGGCGGGCACATGGCTGGCACATGAGGTCAGGATGCGGAGGCCCTCACCACATTGTAGTCCCGGAGGCGCAGGCCTTCGACATCCACGGGCTTCTCAAAGGGCCACGACCACTTGTGCTGCGCAATCTGCTCCAGCTTGGAAAAATGCAAGAAGCATCAGCAGCCGCGCACTGCCCCAACCTCCATACTTGAGCGGCTGCTCAGAAGGACGTAACCGTCCAGCCTGAGCAGCTCCTCAATAAGTTAGCAGGCGGGCGACCAGTCACCAGGGCTACCACGGGCTACCACAGCTTCTGCTGGCAGTATGACTTGGCATGGCAGTGCCTACAACAAGAAGCTGTGCGCGACGCCGAGAGGTTCCACGTTCGACGTCTAGAGGCACTTTCTACAAATGCCTTGCAAGACCAGCTGTGCCAGAAGGGCGACCGCTGACAGCCCAGCTGAGGCAGCCCAGTGACATGCACCAGCAGGCAGCCAGCTTGGACAGCCCCGGCTCGGAACGCTGATAAGCAGCCCCAGAAAGGCGGGCAGGGTTTGCGCGGCAACTGGAGAGGGCGCGGCATGGCTGTGCAGAAGGTGAGAGACGCCGGTTTCCTTTTCTGGGTTTAGAGTTTAGGGTTTGGGGGTTTAGGGTTTAGGGCAGATCAGCACACCTGTCGCACGATCAGGCCGGCCTGGCGCATGAGCTCCGCCATGCGCGCCGCGCGTCGGCCCGCGTGCGCGCGCCGCCCGGCGTCGCCCCGCTGCGCGG
>WELB01000070.1:357180-372893 GCA_009602725.1 Spirogloea muscicola | reverse complement strand
CGCGCCGTGCCTTCGCAGGCGGCGGCATGCGCGCCCGGCGGCGCTCAGGCGCTCGAGCGCCCCGGGGGGGGTGGCAAGGCGCCGCGGCGCCCGGGGGGGCGGCGGCGCCGGCAGAGAGCTAGGGGAAGGCCGGGTTTCTTAAACCTGGCCCCTCAAGCAACCCCTAGGCCCAAGCCCCCACCCAAACGCGCCCTGCCCAGGGCAGTCTGCCTTTCCAAACGAGCAACCACTTAGTAGGGTGGACTAGTATCAAGACTTACAAAAAAGAGTACATAATAGCCTTTTTAATATTGGAGTCATTTATGATTGCAGTTTTTTGTATGCTTGATTTGTTATTGGAGCATCTTCGGAGTCTCCAAGCCCAGCATCTCTGATCTGCGGCTGCTTAGCAGGGGTTCCTGAGTGTCTCGTAGCAGCTTTGTTTCTGTTACTTAGCGCTTCCCCTGGCCCCCTTCTCGTACTCTGTTCATTCTTTTTCGGGCTGGTTGTTCCAGCCCCTATTCTCAATGGGCGAGCACTTTCTTCTTCTCCAAGAGAGAGAAGGCGCGCGGGGCGCATGAATTGAAAGGGAGGCCAATTCAAGCCAATACATTGTTCAGGCAGAGTCGAGTGCAGACTAAACAATGCTACATAATGCGGAGACCTAATCTAAGGTACCTAAGATGACATTAGTACCCACGGGGATGCTCGAGGCCAGGCTCGACTCCTATCTGTTTCGATTCTGGGAGCGTCTGAGTGGCTCCGCGCTTTGCCTTTGCAAGCGGGCTTGCGTATCGAAAATGCTTTGTTTTGCGATGCTATGCGCCCGCCGTCTTGGCTTACCATCCCTGTGCTTGGCAGGGGTGACCCAATGTAAATGTAGGCTTATTGAGCATTGAGCATTGAGCCTTTGTACTTGGCCACACATGGCCTCCCCATCTCTTAATACAAACGTCTTTGATATTGAGCATGATGCAGTGCTCATGGGTGACCACATGCTCAGGTGTGCTAAAGGCAGTGAGCGTACAGGCTCCCACAACCTCCTACGTGACGCCATGTATGGCATCGTCAAGGAGGCGGGCTATCAAGTGGCGTTGGAAAGCACCGGGGTGATGCCCGTCCAACTCCGCAACGGGGTCCCTCGGACGAGCCATGTCAATCTGGTTGGCGTCCCCCTGGGAGGTGGCAAGCGGCTCCTCATGCACGCGGCTCCTCGCACTCCGGCTCCTTGTCCATTCCTTTGGGCTGGCCTTTCCCAGCCACCAGTCAATCTGGGCGCGCCTTCTTTCATGGACGTCGTCCTTGTTAAGTGTTGTAATATGTTGAATCGGCGGGTCGGGGTAGGTCCCGCCCGTCTCATTTGGCCCTGAGAGTCTTCCCTGGATGAGTGAGGCCTCGGGCACCGGTTGGACTTACTCTTCACATCTGAGGCCACGCGGTGCAGCCGTGCGCCCTAGCCATGGCTGCAATACCCCTTGGGTGAGGGCGGAGCCTGTGCTGTCTGACTGTCTGTCTGAGATCTGAATCTGTTTGCCGTCATGAGCACATCTGCATCTGAGCCGCTGCGACGAGGTCGCTCTGCTGGGCCGCCGCTTCAACGAGGGCGATCTGCTGGACCTGGAGGACGTCCAATGGAGGAGCACGACTGGAGGAATGCAGACTCTGAGAACGCTGTGTACACCACACATGACCAGGTTCACGGCAGTAGAAGCAAGTTCTAGGATACAGAAGGATTCCTGTTCCACCCTGCAAACTGATCTTCACTCAGACGAGTACTACCACCAGTCCCGCTCTGAAGACACTGCGAGCAACAATTTGCTGATGAAGCCTTGATTGATTTAAGTGATGTCGGAGGTCTTGCTCAGAGTGGCGTCTAGCCAGCAGCGCTGCCTGTGGACCTGTCAGAGAGCCTTTCAGAGAACCTGTCAGCAAACCTGTGTTCAAAGAGCCTGTCAGAGGTCCTATTGGATATCCTGTCAGAGACCCCATCAGATGTCGGTGTTGCTCCTCCAATGCTCGCTCCTTATGAAGGAGTCGAGCCAGCACAAATTCCACAGTCAGGTTGTCTGCGCTGACCATCTGTAATGTATCTCTAACAGTATCATATGCAGGCCGGAGGCCCATATGTATGACCAGAACTAGGAATCGGACTGGAACCTCCTCGCCAATGTCATGCAACTGAAGGGCCAATGGTTTTATTCTGCTTACAAATGCTTGGATTGACTCATCCTCCTCCTTTCTGCACTCACCCAAGCAAATGTCTCATTGTAGTCAATCCCTTCCTACTGAGCACAACCTTTAGCAATAAGGCGTGCTTTATACCGATCGACAGACCCATCACCCTTCAGTTTGATCTTGAACACCCATTTGCTGGGATTCGCTTTCCTTCCAACAGGTAACTCTACCAAATCCCAAGTTTTGTTCTCCTTGATAGAATCTAGTACTGCCTCTGCTGCTGCTTTCCTCTTGAGGGCTGCATCACTACTCATGGCCTCTTGCATTGTGAGAGGCTCATGCAACACTACAGCAGCAAAAGTACGAACATCTGTCCTAGATACTCCAAACATAGCAGCATTTTCCTCCACATCTTCACCTCCTGCCCTTGCTTCCATTTTATCGCCAGATTCAGACCCTGCTTCCACAGTCTCAACAATGTCTGGCTCTTGAGATACAGGCTACCATTGCATTTCTCCCACTGTCTCACAAGGCCGTAACAGAAATGCAAAATAGCCAGGACTTCTCTGCTCATCAAACACTACATCTCTGCTGAAGACCATCCTCCTGTTCTCAAAATCAAAAATTTTCCACGCTTTCACGTGTTCATCATAGCCTACTATAACACACTGACGAGTTTTGGGTTGCAACTTGTGTCTCACCTCAGTAGAAACATGCACCCACGCAGAATAGCCAAATACCCTAAGATGGGCAACTGGCTCTTTGAACACAGGCTCTTTGAATACAGGTTCGCTGATAGGTTCTCTGATAGGCTCTCTGACAGGTCCACAGGCAGCGCTGCTGGCTAGACGCCACTCTGAGCAAGACCTCCTACATCACTTGAATCAATCAAGGGTTCATCAGCAGACTGTTACTCGCAGTCTTCGGAGCGGGACTGGTGGTAGTAGTCGTCTGAGTGAAGATCAGTTTGCAGGGTGGAATAGGACTCCTCTATATCCTCGAACTTGCTTCTGCTGCCGTGAACCTGGTCATGTGATCAACGACTGTCCCAAGAAGAAGGCTCTGGGATCTAATGGCAATAGTAGGAGAGGCAGAGGCAGCTATGCTGAGGGAGAGGCACATCTGTCCAGACAGTCTGACAGGTCCAATTGTGATAGCTGGCAGATTGACAGCGGAGCGTCTCATCATCTCACCTACAGGCGAGATTGGCTCCATAACTACCAATCTGTTCCGGATTTCAACATTCATCTGGGTGATGATAATGTGCAGCCAGCTGTTGCAAAAGGAGAAGTGCAGCTGCAAGTGCCTACTCTCCATGGCACTGACACACAACTTCTGAAGGATGTCTATCATGCTCCTGGTTTGGCATCGAATCTCCTATCTGTATCCCAGCTCTTAGACAAGGGCTATCATGTGACCTTTGACAGAAATGTCTGTACAATCATGAAATCTGGTGTTCCCATTCTGACAGGACGCAGGTCAGGAGATCTGTTTACCTTGAATGGACAGGTGCAAGTACAGGATGTAAGAATACAGACTCAGGTGGAGAGACAGATGCAGGTGCAGAAACAGATGCAGGTTCAGGGCAGGGTAAATGTTCCCGAGTCTGACAGAAACACCTTCAAGCAATGGCATGCTCGACTGGGTCATCCCAATGTTCAGCAGATGAAGAAGCTGAAGAGCATGGTGCATGGAGTAGAAACTCTCGTACACAATGTTGAACCTGAATTCTGACGGAGCTGTGTTCAGGGTGAACTCCACCTTCAACAACCGCTTGCTGGTGAGCACTTTAGAGCTTCTACACTTCTGGAGCTGGTGTATTCTGATGTTTGTGGTCCTATGCAAAGACCATCTTTAGGGGGCAGCAGATTTTGTCCTTTATTGATGATGCCAGTTGATAGAGCAAGGTATATCTTCTGAAAAACAAGAGTGAAGTGTTGGAGAAGTTCATGCGTTTCAAAGCTGCAGTCGAGTTGCAGACAGGACAGAAACTCAATGCTCTTAGATCTGATAATGGTGGAGAGTATACTTCTAAAGAGTTTGAACGGTTCTGTCAGCAACAGGGAATACACAGGCCATTGACAGCAACCTATCGTCCTCAACAGAATGGTGTGGCGGAGAGGTGGAATAGATCAGTTATGGAGATTGCAAGGTGCTTACTGTTCCATTCTTATACACCATATGGTTTTGGGCTGAAGAAGTCGCAACAGCTGTTTACCTGAAAAATAGAATGCCTACTACTGCAGTAAAAGACATGACGCCACAGGAGTTCTGGACTGGCAAGAAACTTACAGTTGCCCATCTTAGGGTATTTGGCTGTTCTGCGTGGGTGCATGTTCCTACTGAGATGAGACACAAGGTGCACTCCAAGGCTCGTCAGTGTGTTATGGTAGGATATTGTGAATACGTGAAAGCGTGGGAAATGTTTGATCTTGAGAACAGGAGGATGGTCTTCAGCAGAGATGTAGTGTTTGATGAGCATAGAAGTCCTGACTATTCTGCATTTCTGTTACGGCCTTGTGAGACAGTGGGAGAAATGCAATGGTGGCCTGTATCTCAAGAGCCAGACATTGTTGAGACTGTGGAAGCAGGGTCTGAATCTGGGGATGGAATGGAAGTAAGGGCAGGAGGTGAAGATCTGGAGGAGAATGCTGCTACATTTGGAGTATCTAGGACAGATGTTCGTGCTTTTGCTGCTGTAGTGTTGCATGAGCCTCTCACAATGCAAGAGGCCATGAGTAGTGATGCAGCCCTCAAGTGGAAAGCAGCAGCAGAGGCAGAACTAGATTCTATCAAGGAGAACAATACATGGGGTTTGGTAGAGTTACCTGTTGGAAGGAAAGCGAGTCCCAGCAAATGGGTGTTCAAGACTAAACTGGAGGTTGATGGGTCTGTCGATCGGTATCAAGCACGCCTTGTTGCTAAAGGTTGAGCTCAGAAGGAAGAGATTGACTACAATGAGATATTTGCTCCAGTGGTTGAAAATGGTGCCGTCAGAAGCTTGCTGGCTATGGCAGCTATTTGTGACTTAGAAGTAGAGCAGATGGACGTCACCACAGCATTTTTGAATGGTGATCTTGAGGAAGAGATCTACATGCAACAGCCTGCAGGTTTTGAGATGAAAGGCAAGGAGAGTCAAGTGTGCAAGTTGAAGAAAGCGCTGTACGGGCTTAAACAGGCGCCCAGGGCCTGGAATGCACAGATTGGCACTTTCTTAGTGAACCAAGGATTTAAGAGATCTGAGGCTGATCACAGCGTGTATGTGAGGGAGAAACCTGCTAAGGTGGTTCTAGCGCTGTATGTTGATGATCTGATCTTACTGGGAGACTCAGCTACTGAAGTGAAGAGAGTAAAGCAAGAGCTGAGTAGTAGATTCAAGATGAAGGATCTTGAGCCCTTTGAGTATTTTTTGGGTATTCAGGTCAAGAGAGTTAGAAGCAGGAAAATACTGACCCTGAGTTTGTCAAAGTACATTACTGAAGTCTTGAACAGATTTGGTATGCAAGACTGCAACCCTATCTCTACCCCACAGGATACCAAACAGACTTGAGCAAGGATCGGGGACCCAAGACAAATCGAGAAAGACAGAAGATGGTACAGGTGCCTTACAGGGAGGCAGTGGGATGTTTAATGTACATAGCTGTGGCAGCACGTCCAGACATAACAGCATCAGTGGGAGTGGTTGCTCAGTTTGTGCAAGATCCTGGTATTGAGCATTGGCAAGCTGTCAAGAGAATCATGCGATATCTGCAGGAAGCAAGAAGTTGTGCTTGACGTTTAGAAATACAGGAGATAAATCTAATGAATTGGTAGGATTTTGTGATGCTGACTGGGCAGGCAGTTTGGATGATAGAAGGTCAGTAACAGGTTATGCCTTCGAGTTGGGAGCAGGAGCAGTCAGTTGGAGTAGTAGGAAACAGCAGACTGTGGCGACTTCAATTGTTGAAGCGGAGTACATGGCAACGACTGCAGCAGCAAAAGAAGCAACCTGGTTGAGGAGACGACTACAAGAATGTGGATTTCTTTCTTCATCGAGTGCAACCACTTTGTTCAGTGACAGTCAAGGTAGCATTGCTATAATTAAATCCTGTCTATCATGCTCGTACTAAGTATATAGAGATACAACATCATCTCATCCGAGAGAAGGTAGAAGAAGGAGTCATCAAGATGCAGTAATGTAGTACAGCAGATATGACTGCAGAAATTCTGGCCAAGGGATTGCCTAAGCCCATGTATGATAGATGTAGAAGTTTTCTAGGTCTGGCTAAATCACATATTTAGTGGGAGTGTTGAATTTTGTAATATGTTGAATCGGCGGGTCGGGGTGGGTGACCATCCCGCCCGTCTCATTGGGCCCTGAGTCTCCCCTGGAAAAGAAGAAGCGGCTGCTGATATTTAAAAAAATCGGCTGTAAACTGCCAGCCAGATGCATAAAGGGAGGCCTCGGGCACCGGTAGGACTTACTCTTCACATCTGAGGCCACGCGGTGCGCCCGTGCGCCCTAGCCGTAGCTGCCACCCACCTTGGGTAAGGGCGGAGCCTGTGCTGTCTGACTGTCTGTCTGAAATCTGAATCTGTTTGCCGCCATGAGCACATCTGCATCTGAGCAGCTGCAACGAGGTCGCTCTGCTGGGCCGCAGCTTCAACGAGGGCGATCTGCTGGACCTGGATGACATCCAATGGAGGAGCACGACTGGAGGAATGCAGACTCTGAGAATGCTGAGTACAACACACAGGGACAGGTACAGGAGCGTGTACAAGAGCACGCAGCCCAGATGACCTTTCAGTCCTAACCGACAGCTTCCGGACGAAGGGCCCCGCAACTTTCCAGACCGGCTATGCCATGAAGGTGGCCGAATAGAATAAGTTGCACAATTACAAGGACCACCTGGCGGGTGATACCTTTTGCCCCCTGGCCATGGACATCTATGGGTGTTACGGGGGTCGGTGGTCCTCGTTACTTTCGCTGCTGGCATCTCAAGCTGACCAGCGGCGCCGGGAATAGGGTGCAGCCCTTCCCGGTGGCTCGGTGCCTTTGTGTCTTGTGTCCTGCTACTGTATGCGCTTGTCTATGTCCCTACAGCGGTCACAAGCGCTTGCTTTGCACCGCCGCGCTGGTCGCGCCCTTGCAGCAGCCTCTGGCTTGCGCAGCGGGGTTGCTCTTCCTCCCCTCAGCTCATCTGACTTCCTACTGCTGACACGGGGGTATTGAGGGCGCCCTGGCTGCCTAGCCTGTGGCTCCGTCATGAACACCTGTATGCATCTGGCTGGCTTTCACAGCCGCTCTTTTGATATCAGCAGCCGCTTTGTTTTTTCCCCCCGCGACGCCGGGTACCGTGCGGTCGTGGAAGTGAACAACATCATGCCTATCACCACGGATGCCCAGAGACGTCATCATCGCCGCACACTTGACATTGTGGGCGTGCAACCTGGTGGAGGATCACGGGCCTTGGTCGAAGTTGTGGTTACGGAGCCTATAAAGGTCCAGCATCGACACACATCGCTGGCCACGCAGTTGGCAGTGCTGAACAAAGGAAGATGCAGCACTCCGATCTCGCCCAATGTGATCAGCTCATGCCAGCGGCAGTCGACATCTTTGGCTGCTTAGGTCCTCGTTTCCTTACTCTCCTCCAAAGCATAGCCAATCTAGGCTACACACGACACGCAGATGTTTTCCCGGCTGAGATGGGCTTGCCAGCTGCATATCGGTCGTTCTTGCGACAACGAGTTTCGGCATGTTTGCAGCGTACTCAGGCTAATGCTTTGCACCAGAAAGCTGGGCGAGCTCTAGTTGGTGGCAGAAGGGCTTCGTATCTGCCATCTAGTATTCAGGCATCGGTTAGCGACCTTAATATTTTGACGCGTGGTTACTGAGCGGGTCAATATACTGTAGGTCATGTAGGTCTTCAGATGTGCTTGCCCTTGTACTTGGCCATTTGGCCTCCGTTTGTTTTAGATATTGGACAGAGTCGTACTTGGCCACTTTGGCCTTCCATTTTCCCAATGCTCGCGAATCACCTTCCCTCCCCCACCCACGAGAGGGGGGGAATTTGTCCACCAAGAGCGGGCGATGGCTGTGCAAGGTTATACTAAAGTGGGTGCCCCAGCGTTTCCTCGTGCGTGCGAGCCCCCAAGGAAGCTGGCCTTACCCATAAGGAGAGCCACTTCTTTCCCAGCCCTTACCCTCTGTGGAGAAGAGGGGCTGGCAAAGCCAGCCCTAAAAGAAGAGAAAGCGCAGGGGGCGCATGAAAAGAAAGGACAATGTCCAAAGCCAAGGAGCTGTGAGAGGCCAGCCCAAAGGAATGGAGAAGGTCTGAAGGAGCCGGATGGTGCAGATAGCAAGGTGCCAAGTGCTAAGACGGCAGCAATGGGACTCTCGTCCCTCCCTTCTGAAAGCTGGTCGAGCCTTGGCTGGTAGTGCGAGAGCTTGTCGATTGCCATCCGGTATTCGAGCATCAGTTAGCGACCTCTATGTGCTGACTCGTGGTTACTGAGCGGGTCGGCTTAGCAGCAGGTGACGTGCATTTGTCAATGTGCTTGCCTTCGTACTTGGCCACACATGGCCTCCCCATCTCTTAATACACACATCTTCCTTCTACTTGCCGAGCGCTATTGCCGAGCGCTGCACAATGATATTGTGTGCTTGTTAGACTCGTCACAGTCTGACCCCAAGGCACGAACCCACTTCACACACGCCGCCAACGAGCAGGCCGTGACTGTTCTGAGAGGAGTACTCCGGGACGATAGGTATATGGTCTCTCTCGCCTCCACTTTATCAGCTTTCCAGGGACGTCCGAGTGGCTCCCGCTATTCCTACCTATGTGTCACCTTCGGCTCCCCACCCAACCCCTTCCAGACAGCAGTTTATCACCATCTCGGCCTCTGGCCGCCATCAATCTGTACGAGTGTGGGCATAGATCTGCTGAAGGAATGCCCTTGGCTGCCCACATGCTTAGATGTATTGAGAGAGGTGAGCGCAATACCTCCATTCAACCTTAAGATACGCAGTGTATGATTTCTGTTCGCGAGGCTGGGTACCAACTGGCAAAGCAGGTGTCGGGCATCATGCCCGTCAATCAAAAATGCGGCAAGCGGTACTTGAGGCGTCTGGATGTTGATGCAACTTCCCAGAGTGGCGGCCCTCGCCTCCTCCTTGACATCATACTCGACTGACGCTTTTCAGTGGGGGCACCCACGCCTACTATGCCTGGCTGGGCGACAAATCTGCAGATATAAAATGGAGCGACACTACAAGGACCAACCCAAAGAGACCACATTAATTCATGCGCTATGGACAATGATGGCGGCTACGTGATAAAGTGGTCCTCCTCCTCCATCCGGATATCAAGACCAATCCAAGGAGTCTGGCACGTCTCACATCGCTCGCAACGCCTGGGGCAACGGATTGGCTCACCACACACGCAATCCACAACGCTTTCAAAATCAGCCCTGAAGCATTCCGGACGCTTCTCCAGCTGTTCCTGGGCCTGCCCCCGACCTGCCTGATTGGAGTAACTCAGTGTGAGTGTGGCTTCTGTACGGAGGGCGGAGACCTAGCCACCCACATGCTGCGGTGTCCCACAGGCCCTGAGGTGGTGGGCGTCCACAATCTCCTACGGGACGCCCTGGCGGGCTTGATGCGCGACGCCGGCTACCGCGCCATCGTTGAAGTGAGCAATGTAATGCCCATCACCACGGATTCCCAGGGAGGCCATCACCGTCGCACCCTGGACATTGTGGGTGTACAACCTGGCGGAGGCCCACGAGCTTTGGTTGATGTGGTGGTGACTGAGGCATACAAGAGTTCCGCTTCCACACACATTGCTGGCCACGCAGTGGGAGGTGCTGAGCAGAAAAAGCTCCGACACTACTCAGACTACCCCCGCAGTGACCACCTCCTCCCGGCCGCAATCGACACTTTCGGCTGCTTGGGTCCTCGCTTCCATACCCTACTCGAGAACATAGCGAGTCTGGGATATGCACGACGCGAGGATATGCTCCCAGCCCAGATGGGTATGCCGGCAGCCTATTTGTCATTTCTGCGACGTCGAGTGTCAACCTGTCTGCAACGAGCTCAGGCGTATGCTCTGCATCAGAAAGCTGGTCGAGCCTTAGCTGCTGGCACAAGAGCTAGTCAGTTGCCGTCCGGTATTCGAGCGTCAGCTAGCGACCTCTATGTGCTGACTCGTGGTTACTGAGCGGGTCAGCTTAGCAGCAGGTGACGTACATTTGTCCAATGTGCTTGCCTTCGTACTTGGCCACACATGGCCTCCCCATCTCTTAATATACACGCATTTTCCATCGCCTGGCCCACCTGGTCGACGTGCGTCATTGTAGTCGGGCCGGTAGCTGAGGGCATACCAGTGTCCCAAAAGCATTGGTTGCTCATTACAGAATGTGGCTCTAGCATGATTTGCAGCACTCCCAGATTCTAGCCAGAGCTGTTTCTTCTCTAATCATACATCACTGTGCTGGGCGCACACTAAGCCAGGCCACTGGCTTGCGGGTGGTGTTCCGGCGCCCAGATAGTCTGGCAGACATGTATGTGCTCACTCGTGGGTGCTAAGTCCCCGTTCACGTGTGTTTATGGTTTTGTTACCTTAGCCCCTTTTAAAAAATTCATAGTTCTTCTTAGACATTCTACTCGCTTGCACTGGCCTCCCTCTCTTTCTGTGCGCACCACGCGCCTTCTTGTCACAGACAACCCAAATCTATACTCTGCCCGCTGGCTGCCACAATGACTCCATTTCTCGTCGCCAGCTCTTTCAACCTTCGCCTTCTGGCTTGAAGTCAAAAGTGTGTCGGTAAGACTTTGCTTCCACTCTGACGGGCGCCAATGTGCTGGTACTAATGCATCGTTTCTGTTGAACTCCTGGCTGGCCAACCCCAACCACCATGCCCTCAAGTAAAAGCTTGCTCTGCTGGTAAATCCAGGCTTCTGGTCGTTCTGATCCACTTTTCACGAACTCTGCGCCACTTACTCCTTGTGCTATACAAGGCCGCCAGCCCACGCCGCGCTGTAAGTATCACTCTTTGCAAGCCCCAGACTGCAACTGCAGTAACATTGACAAAACATCTACGTGGTTGGCTGACTTGCTTGGCTGCAAACGTTAAACCTGGACCCCAATTTTTTGCTGCAGGCACCTCATGCTCGCCTCTGCTCGCTAGCGCACCCATCCACCTCGAGCTGGCTTGCCCTCCTAAGTCCAGGAAACTCGGACGCGATACATTGGAATAACGGAGAAGTCTTTGACCCAACTCCTCACTCACCCTTGCTAGCTGGTATTGGAAAAGCAAGGACACTTGTTATCCACCAGTAACACTGCGTACACATGCTGCTTAGAAAGCCTGCGAATGTCAATGTGGCCCTAGGTAACTTGCGCCCCGCGCATTGGCTCGCGTCAGGTGAACAATCTCCGGGAGCCCATGCCACCGGCCTGGCCAGGAGCCAAGCTGACCGGCTAGCACGCATCAAAGCTCGCACAGAGCATGGCACCTCATGCTCCAGGCAGGTGGGCGGCCTGCCTGGCGAGCACCTGCACCAGACAAGACTATCCAGCCATGGCAGCTGCTTGAAGAGGAGCAGCAGACGCCCTAGCAGATGCAGAGTGTGAACTGATGTGAGGCTGCCACACATGGCTGCTGGTGCGCTACTGGTTGCAGCAGCGCGGCTCGCCGTGTGCAAGCTTTCCCCACATGCAGATCATCTGGCGCGGCGACTGATAGTGCGCTGTGAAGTAATCCTCGATGCACCCAAACTGGCAAAAGCGCCAATTGTGGACGTAGTGCAGCGTCTCATTAGTATGCTGTCCAAACTGGCCAACCCACATCCCCATGCTCACATCCTCCATCTTGAAAATCTGGCAGACGACCAGAATGGCAAATCACATCAGCCTGCAATGCCTGTCAAATGACAACCACGTCCAGATGCAGATATGGACCAGCGCCCTGTCAAGCAGCTGAAGCAGGGTCGCGAGCTAGTGCTATCACGTGCTCACTTGCCGCCAACAGGTCTGGCAGACGGCCCAGGCAACTGAAACTGCCAATTAGCCAGCCAGGCTTGCCAAACTTACTCTCAAGTTGTTTCCTCTGCTCATTCTTGCGATGAACAGAGCAATGTCCCGTGTGATGATGTAACCAGGCCCGTTGGCATAGGGAGGATATGTTGCTTCTGGCCACTCCTGCAAATGAGTGGGAGCACTGTCAGCTTCTCCAGCTGCAAGACGTCTACCCTCTACTTTTGTTGTACCTACACACGCCTTTCAATAGACTAAGGTCATCTGTATGCTGTCCCCACTTAGCCAAGTTGACATGTTCATGTGTATCATATGCACTGTACAATTTTATTGACTTGTTTCATATTCACAACTCCCAGCGCCCCCACCCTCGACCCATACACACCACCATTGACCACGGTTAGAAACAAGTGGGGACGCCCAATAAGACACTGTCCACAGGTGAATGTCAAGCGAGGAGTACCTCTTCTGTGACAGCCCACTTGCCCTCACGTAGTGGCTTGTGAAACTCATTGATGTTGCCCATGTACAGACCATCCTCTAGATATGTGCCCTTAACCTCAGCCAGCACTGTGTCAACCCTCACAAATGTGTCATCATCCACCTTCATGACATACTTGGCACTCACATTCTTGACCTGCAATAGAGATGGTCTTGTCAAAAGCAGAACATTGGACAAACACTGTTGATTGATACAAGCTTAGACATGGTGCGCAAGTGCCTCTCTGCTTCTCCTCCTGGCTGCAGCTACATCGTGATGTATTTCTGATTGGCTGAAGATGGAGTCAGGATCTTACCCCAAAATTGCATATCTCAATTGTCTTCAGGACAACCAAATCATATCTGTCAATGAAGGGAACAATGACGAGGTCTCCATAAAGCTCCGACTCCTTCCGTACTTCCAGATTGACTTGCTTGCTAGGATGCTGCAAACACGCAAAAGAGTCAATATGCTAAGTAAGATGAAAGGGTCCCCTAAAGCAACTGCAACTGGCGTGCTTGACATCTGAGTCAGCCAAAATCAATCCTCACCATTCACGTCTCGAGCAGACAATTGATGTAAGTCTTGCACGGCAAGCATCTGTCCTCAATGCAACTCTTCAAGCCCAGAAGAAGTATCACATATTCATCTCTGAACAACCATGCAACAAGGCGGCAAATGCACACAAGGCTTAGCCTTTTACTCCTTCACACATCTCAAAATAGTAATGACTTGCTGACACAGACTTACCATGGCAAGGAAGAAGCGGGCGACAACATCGCCATTGCGGATAAGAGGGTGCTGCATCCACGTCTTGCGCACGGCAGCTCGCTCCACAAAGTGGTTGCTTGAGGAGAGGATGCCGATGAACATTTCGACAGGGCCATCCCTCAGAGGTGGCGACTTGAGCTTATCTGATTGCTCAAGAACCGCATGCCTGGCTGGCGGCGCAAGCGGCAGGGTCGTGGCCACAAATGACTGGATGTCAAGGTCACCACCAAAGTGAACGCCTGTGGCCTCCTCGACAATGAACCCCTGGTGATTATCAGTCCAATATCAGTCCAAAGTGTAAGATCAGAATGATACTGAGTCTGGCCAAGAAGACGCGAACTGCTTTAGCAATTGTTCCCAAACGGCCAGGATAAGCAAGCACAAAGGCCTCTTATCAGCATGCATACAAGACGGTAACCAGACAGTAACATCGTGACATGCTAAGCAATACAGCTGCTACAATGTGAAAGACGCATTGCAGCACAACTACGGAGGAGCCTCCACCTAGTATAGTAGCAAGAAGCATGTACCGTGCGGTATGGGAAGGAGGAGATGTGGTGGCCATCAACCGTGACATGGAAGCCCTCAAACCCAGCCCGCAGGGTCATGACGAAGACTCTTTTGTGCTCAAATGGGAATGGCCACTCCAGGGCTTCCTTGTTGGTACGGTAGATGAGCCGCTGCAACCACCCAAACGTCTTCTCATTGTCCTTCATGGTGTCCTCCTGCTGCGACCACTTCTCGCACCGCCGATACCCTTCGACTGCAGCATCAGTTAGCCAATATTGACCCAAGATTGCATGAGTACAGGTGCAGGGCGTGCAGACTAGGACACAGTTGCTACAGTGTCGAGTCAATGCTTTCAGCGTAGCCATGAATGTCACCCTGTGACCTGGCAGATTGCTGGGTCATCGTGGCTAATGGCTGTCAACTGCTCCTCCGAGGAGCGCAGCGCAGTTCTTCACAGAGGGAAGGCATACTTACCCTTCTCTTCTTCATCGCGAGACTGCCAGCCCTCACAGCGTTGCGCAATGCCCCACTGGCTGCGGTAGCATGTGTTCTGCTCGATGACTGGCCGGCCGCTCCAATCGCCCATCAGGCGGGGGTTCACATGTAGAATGCGAGGCGGGTCCTCTCCATCCACGACACGCAGCCCCTGCAGCTCGACGTGGAAGCTGGAGGATGCCGCGTTGAGCTCCGGCGCCCACGGCCTACCCACAATTGTGATGCTGGACCCCACCGCCATGCCACAAGGCAGGACCACCATGAAACCGCTCTCCCTGATCTCTGTCCCTCTCTGCAGAACCACAGGGACCGCCGTGAGCCACTGTGAAGGAGGGCCGTGTATGTACACTGGCCCTACGAGGCATGGCACCAATGCTGCTGAGAGAGCAAGGTCGTCGCAACATTGACCTTTGTGATGGCCTGCAGGCACTTTGGAAGCGCCACCTTGCTGGTCTGCTCCGTCACGTCATTCAGGTCAGCCGCCTGAACCTCGTTCCAGGTCTTCTTGCCGGCGGCCCAGGCATCGTGCGCTGCCCTCTGCAAGGGGCTCAGGGCGTCCTCCACGACCTCCGCGGGCTCCTCATCAGCAGTCTCCAACAACACCGGCTCCGGTGATGCCTCTCCAATCAGAAGTTCTGCCACCTCTGCACCGCTGCTCTTCAGCGCCTGATGCGCCGCAGCCTCGAGCACCTTGCGGGGCTTCGCATCCCCCTTTGGCAGAGAGGCCTGAGGCCTCTGGTGCGACATTCCGTCCAGTCTCGCAGCCTGCCAGCTATCGGCAGTCTCCACTGACTCTAGGCTGGCCCCCTCAGAGTCGAGCTTGTGTTCCTCTTGGAGATGCCGCATGACGTCAACGTTGCTGTGAGCATCCATGGCGACCATCCGCCGGCCCCTGCCGCCCATCACCGGGTGGATCTCGAGCTTCTCGTCCTCCTCCGGGCTGGCGCCGGGCCCGATGCGGAGGAGCATGGCCATGGCGCCCAGGAACATCGTCGCCGTGATGAGCTGCGAGAGCCGCCAGCGGAACCTGGAGGACCCCGGATCCAGCCGCAGGAGGCCGAAGCTGCCGCGCTTGGGCAGGCGGCCGCCGCCGCCGCCGCCCCAGCCCCGCATCGCCGCTGAGCGAGGCTCCTCGCCCCCCCGGGGCCGGCTGCGCTCAGCGGCGGCGCTCTTTTTTTTTTTTTTTTTTTTTTTTTTTTTTTTTTTTTTTTTTTTTTTTTTTTTTTTTTTTTTTTTTTTTTTTTTTTTTTTTTTTTTTTTTTTTTTTTTTTTTTTTTTTTTTTTTT